>PNEQ01080836.1:0-61500 GCA_003012365.1 Medauroidea extradentata
TATCAAATGGTTCCCGTCAAATTCAATAAAAACCATACTTGCAACCCCATCTTCACAGGGGTTTCCTGCCCTTAGGAGTGGTTTCCAGGCATTCGTTGCCAGACATTTTCTAACTGTTATTTTGCAAGGAACATCCTGTCACAGTTTGTCGCAGAGCTGATGACTCACCCTGTATATACATATGCAAAAAACAGAATGTAGTGAGAACTCAAATCTATTGTATGTATTTCATACACTTTAAATATTTAACTAAATGTTATGATAGTGTACATTTAATATGTTTTTGTATTTGTATTTAACATATAATTGTTATTATACCTGGAGTGAATATTTAAAACTTTATTTTGTACATATTTTACAAACATAAGATATATGTATTATACAGGTTCATCGAAAAAGAACGATACAATTTAAAAAATCATAACTTTGAAACGTGTTGATCAAATGGGTTGATTCTTGCTTTAAAAGAAAAAGAAAGAATGAAAGTTTTTGTCACCTTAAAATGTTTCTATGTGTACTCCATTTGTAGCTCTGCAAATGTCCATCCACTTATTCTGGAGCATTGTTGGGGTCACTGTCTCGATGGCCATGGTGATTCGATGACACAAATGCTGTAAATCTCGTATATTCTCTGCATAAACAATGTTCTTGACATAGCCCCAAAAGAAGAAATTGAGTGGAGTCAGATCGGGACTTCTACGTGGCCAAAGAATAGGGCCACCCTTTCCCATCGAACCATTTGGAAACCGCTTGTTCAGGACATTGCGCACGGCAAGGCTCCAATGCGGTGGTGCGCCATCTTGCTGGAATATCACGTTACTTCCAGTTTGTCGTTCAATATCCTCAATTTGAGGGAATACGTAGAGCTGTAGCATGTCTAAATAAATGTTGCCGGTGATAGTTTTTTCGGCGAACACAAAAGGCTCTACAACTCAATCGTGCATCAAACCACACCACACATTAACTTTAGGAGAGTCACGAACGTACTTGTTGATTGCATTCAGTTGTTGTAATCCCCAAATCCTGCAGTTGTGACCATTAGCACAACCATTAACGTGAAAAGTTGCTTCATCACTGTAAAGCACCCGATTAGAAAAAGTGCCTTCAGTGTCCATTTCACTTAGTATGAAGGCAGCGAATGTGAAACGTTTGGGCCGATCTTCTGGCTTAATTTCATGTCTCATTTGAATTTTGTAGGCATGTAATCTCAAACGTTTGCGAAGAACATTTTGGACGGTAGTCTTCGGAATGACAAGCTCCAAACTGCGGCGGGAAATTAACTCTTTAGGGCTGCGTACACGCGATAACCTGTTCAACCTTATCATCAGAAGTTCGTGGCCGTCCTGGTGACGTTTTCTTGTCAACATTACCTGTTTCACGAAAATTTTTTACCCAACGAGAAATAGCCGCACGATCTGGTACATGTTGTCCCGGATACTCCCGCCTGAATTTTCATTGCACAGTCACTGGAGACTTGAAATCTGCAAACCACAGCATGCACTGTGCTTTCTGCTGCACAGTCGCCATCTCACTGATACGTTTGGACAGATGCTGGGTGATGCGTTCGGGTGTTCGTTACTCCCAAGGTCACTGTGGGACTGTCGTACACCACTTAAAAAAACTTTTATGCTTCCCCGACAGTTTGGTGGTAGAATCGTTTGTATACAGTAACCAGTCTCAAAACTATAGTACTTTGAAATTGTATCATTCTTTTTCAATGAACCTGGAACATGTATTTACCCAATGTATGATATTACATATGATGTATAGTAAAAAATATTATATATAAATAATGTTTTATTAGACAGCACCGGATATATAACCCATTTTATTCATATTCCATACGTGAACTGTAATTTAAATAACATATGACAAATTTACTAATGTTGTCTCACTTAGATGTTTACAAGTGTATAAAATATGAGACTTAATTACAGAAGATTCCTGCCATACATGTGTGTATGTATACACACCCACATACACTCACACCCACATACAAATATGTATATACATAACGTATATAAGTTGCATGTATGTTACATGTGTGGGTTTGAATGTGTGCACAAGTTCGTTTCGTACTTGTCTCTTTGATATTTTGACTGTTGTACAAACACACTCATAGCAATTTGGTCTTTGACATGTTTGGTGCTAACTTTTTTCACCTTCAATCTGCGTATTTCATTTACTAACCGCAACAGCTCTCGTGACTTATCGGACAAACCTTACTCTGGTTACTTTTTTACGCCTCAATATTACATTAATCATATCCCAGACTAACCACCTTACAATGCATTATTCAGGAATTCCTAAAGCTTACAAAACCATTAGGGAATTATTTTAAAAAATCAACACATTTTACAAACTTTAACTATGAGTGAACAAAACTAAAATTTCTAAGCATACTATTTATTTTTGCATTAACGAGTTGTAAAGTTACTTTCAACCACAGCAGTTTTAATATCCTCGAGATTTTTTCTTACACTCGCCTCAGTTACTGCGGACAATAGAAAAGAGAACTGTGGACCTAGATCCTGAACAGAACCTCTTCGACCAGTGCACAATCTCTTGAGGAAGCCCTGAACTTCCAGGATGTGGTCATTGCTGGCATCCAGGCAACTCATGCCGTTGTTTGAAAAGAAAACTGCATGTTTGAGAAAATATTCAATTTACTACTGTATTATATGCTGTGAAAAAAAATATGATCATTAACGACTATAATGCAGACAGAGTTACGTAGCAATTTTGCCAAAAATAATGCCTGCAATGGCCAAAAAAATATTTTCACATAGCAGCGATGTAGTGCCATACGAAAAGCATTGGTTACAGTACATTAATTTTAATTTTAAAGGATTTTACAGTAACCATATGTCCAGGGTCATTTGAATAAATACACTTATAAAGATAAACCTGTGTGTAACAAAGTTACAAATGGATTTTGCGATATCGGCACTGGTTTTTATTATAAAAATTATTTTTGCTACAGGTGTAGAAACTCGCACCCATGCCCTTAAACATACAATGCAATACTTGGTTTGACAGGTCAGAAACAGAAAATATTTTAAATTGCAGAAAAATTAAATTACATAGAAATTTAAACAATTTGTTTTCATTTAAAAACATGTGTGCACAATTCTATAAAAGATATAAATTAATTAATCTAATTTATTATAAGCTAATCCAATAAATTTAAATATTATACGGTTTTCACAACATTCTTTTTGGAAAAATCAATTTTACTTACACTATCTGGTATCCACATAATTTTTGTGGTTGGATAGGGATGATCAAATGAGCTCTTTGCACTAAACTCAGATGTGTCCTCATCCAATGAAACTATTTGAACTCTGTTGTTATATTCTTCAACAAAACTTCCTAGTGCAAGCCTGTAATTACAATAATTAATTAGTAGGTTTTAATTTATTTAATAATTTGATAGTTTATCATAATGTCACATTCATAACAGTATAAAATGGATGACAAACACAATTACTGCCTTCCATAAAAAATTATATCAGCATAAATAACTTGCTGCGTAACATGCATAACACAAAAAAAATTTAATGAAGGTTTATTTTACACATTTTTTTTAAATACATCAAGACCACACAGTTGTTGTCAGTGATCTTGCTTTCACTAAACAAATGTTACTGTCCTACAAACAAATATGATAAATTACAATATTTCCAGGGTGGAACTGTTAAGACTTTATAAATGTGTGCACAAATAGTTTTTTGATGAAAGTATCAACTGAATTAACATGGCACAGTGTATTTAATTTATTTTTTAAAATTACTCATCAAAAATTTTCAACATTTAAATAAGCATGACCATCCAAAAAAAAAATTATTTAATATAAAAAGACAAATAAGATAACGGAGCAAATAAATATCTACATGATTTTTATACACCAAAATCTTTGCTCTTAACACTAATTCCAAAGAAATAATCTTTATTACTCATGATCCAAATAAATTGTCTTAAAATATAAAACAACAGTTTCAGAAAAAGACTATATAAGTCATTGAAGACTACATAAAGTGTAACATCTATCAAGATAGTTACAAAAGCTTCTTCCAATACACACTCATCACCACTCACTCTCATCCACAAAACCATGATCTTCCACCATAAACATGCTCACCCCCTTAAAAACACACTCACCTATACCCACCCACATGCCCAGACTCGCACACATTAACTCACCCACTAAACCATACACACCCACATTGCCAAGTTTTTACTCTCACATACTCTCACTCAATCACTTGCTCACAGATATCTTTAAGGGCACAGGATGCATACCAACAAAGAGTAGCTTGAAGGTTGATGAGTCAGCCAAGCCAGTAGCTATCCCATCGAGAAGGGTGCCAATAGTATTAAGGGTGTTCAAGTGCGATAAAATCATTATTTTATATTTTTATGATATATTGCTAGTTTTTTAGATGATACTTGTGAGTACATTGTACTCTTACAAAACAATTTTACCTCTCATAGTTTTCTCATAACAGGATGTCAAAGCCAAAATTAACATGTTCTGTTGCCATGCAAATAGTGAAAACCAACTAACCTACTTAAGCAAAATAATTCACTGTGAACTTACATCCCATGAGCAATACAATAAAACATTAAAGAACCAGCAACGTAATATTTTGAATATTAAAAAAATCACGGAAGAAAAGAAACAAAGTAACAAATTTAGCAATTTTAAAAAAAAAACGTTCGCGGGATTTTTTTCAATGCCTTATTACGTAGGCCATAGTATGTTATTATTCACTGAATTTTTTCACTTATGTAAGTCACTTGGTTTTCACTATTTGCATGGTAGCAGAACATGCAAATTTTGACTCTGATGCACCGTTATGAGAAAACTATGAGAGGTAAAATTGTTTCGTAAGAGGAAACTGCACTCACAAATATTGTCTACCAAACTAACACTATTTCATAGGAATATAAAATTATGACTATTGCACTTAAACAGCCTTAAGGGATAGGCTGCAGGACACGTTCAGGTCTCTTGAATCAATAGGATTTATAGCCAAAGTCGATCAACCAGCTGATTGGTTCTAACTTGACGTTAGTGGAAAAAGTGACAAATAACCGAGACTTTTCTTAGATCCAACAGCTCTGAATAAGGTTAGATTCAGAGAATTTCAAATGACCCCAACTCTGGAGGAAACGAGCTGTAAGCTTCAGAATAATAGCATTTTTAT
This sequence comes from Medauroidea extradentata, assembly GCA_003012365.1. Taxonomy (NCBI): domain Eukaryota; kingdom Metazoa; phylum Arthropoda; class Insecta; order Phasmatodea; family Phasmatidae; genus Medauroidea; species Medauroidea extradentata. The sequence goes on from PNEQ01080836.1 coordinate 5,211, forward strand.
GGTGCTAGATTTAAAAGATGGCTTTTACCAGTTGCCACTGGATGAACAGTTAAGCCACTACTGCACATTTAATATTGTATTTTGGATGCTACAGATTTCTGAGGCTTACTTTTAGTTTGTCATGTGCTGCAGAAATTTTTCAAAGGATAAATCTGAAAAATTTTAGAAATATTTCTGGAGTTGCAGTTTAATTCAATGACTTGCTAATTGCAACAGAAAGTGATGATGCCATAGTTATAGGAGTTGCACATCAAGCTAAAGATTTTAATGTCAAATTTAATGGAAGCAAACTGCAATTGAAAAAAAAAAAAGTGAAATGAAATATTTTGGGCATTTGTTTTCGAAACAAGGCGTGTGACCGACCCTGAACAGAACCAAGCAATACAAGCTATCAAAACTCCCTCAAACAAAGCAGAGTTGCAAAAAAGATGGGGTTTATTAGTTACGTTAGAATGTTTCTTTCGAATTTAACCACCATTACTGCACCTTTAAGGGAGCTCTTGAAGAAGACTAGTGAGTGGCAGTGCTGCCAGTGCACAATCAAGTGCTCTCTCAAATAAAGGAACTGACCAGCACAGCTTCAGTGCTAGGAATATTTAATCCAGCTAAAACCATCTCCCTGTACTGTGATTAATCAAAAAATGACTTGGGCGGTAGCTTGATGTGTGACGGCCAGTCTGTTAGCTTTGCATCTAAAAGTTTGTCACCAACAGAGCAAAAGTAAGCACAAGGCTTCATAGGTACACCTTGGCTGTAAAATACCTTCCAGGGAAGCAAATGCACCTTGCAAATTTGTTGTTGCTGTCATACATGTCTAGTTGCAACCCGACCAATGAGAAACTGTATTGGAAAATGCACCATAAACAAATTTTTAAATTTTATTTTACCCACAACCTCAAATACTATATTTGTGCTGGTCCACAGTGATTTGGCAAGAGTGTGTGGTAAGCCAGGTGGCCGGCCAACGTTGATGTCGCTACACAGCACAGCATGATGCGCCACATTATTTGTCTCCACTCTTACCTTCACTCCCAAGGACGTGTGCTGGGTGGAGTGGGAGTGTCTCCACAGGCATTGATAGAATGACATTTTATATCACTATTTCTCATGTGCAATGTTAACTTTATCTTTGTCATTTAAACATATAAATTAACAGTGGTACAAACACCACTACAATTACATAAGCATGAATATTTTGCAATTGTCTATAAATACTTCATGCTTGTATAATATGCATACAAATTACAAAAAAACAAAAGGATTATGAACATAAACATTACACATTTTGTCCATAATTAGAGATGTTAGTAGCTTCATTTTTAATATGGCATCACTGATTACACTAAAATAAACTACTTGAGGCAAATATTTTTCACATGTGTAGATGAAATCTTTTACACAACTGTGAACATGGACAATAAAGACAAAGTTATAGTGGTTTTCTTTTTAATACAGTGCCATTAGTTACACTAAAATTAATTTAATGCAATTTTTTTTGCAGTTTTCAATGCACTAATAACATTTTATCTTAATTATCATGCTTTATTTCATAACGTACCAATACTACACTCATATTCTGTATCTGTAGCCTGCTTCTTTAACATACATGATGTCTTTCAGTAAATGTACAACTTTTATTTTGTCAGAACTTTGCGATCTAGGTTCGGTTTAAAAGGAACACTACAGCCTTTCATTTTTGGAGACATTATGCTGCAGGTCACAGAATCGTGTATAACTAACTGTACACAGTACATGCACACTCTTAGGCTGAGTTCTACTAGCTCACGGTTGAAGTGAATGGGCGGCAATCAGGTAAACAAGACAATGTATTTAAATACACGTGGTTTGTTGGCAGGCGACACAAGAGGGAAGCGGGTGCTGAGGGAGACATCAAATAATTTTGTTTCGGAGGTGTGCGGTGAACAAGTGACAAGCAAGTCAGATGTAAGCGAAGTAACATATCTGCCAAGTGCACGCACATTCCACACCGCATCGCTTCTTTGCAGCTACATCCGGCACCTCCCACTTATCACTGCTTACCGCATACACCTAGGACACTGCCTACCGAAGTATATACTGTGGCTGACAACACAAAACTCACTCCTCTTGTATGTGGCGAGTGGTGCGGTAGTTGTTTGTGTAGAAAACAGTGCAGGGCTAGTGAGAAAATACAAATTCTTTCGCATTTCACATTTACATTTTTTTATAATTTATTTCTCATTTTTCAACAGCGCTTGGGGAAAACCACGGATGCAAAGTCCGTAGGTAAGGCAGGTGGACCGTACAAACATTGTGGTAAACATGGCTTAAATACTTTCAAAGGAAATTTTTGTCAACTTATTAGAAGAAAATATTACTAGGTTACATAACACACTTTCAGACTTAGCTGTTGCCTGAAGGAACAAATTTCAGCAAAACCACGCAATGGAGTCTGAAAATAATCATTCACCTTTCAAAAAAAATAAAAAATAACCATATATACCTTAGAGTTTAAGAATAATACATTTATGTTGCCCTAGAACTAATATGATTTAAAATTAATACGGATTTTGGTATCAGGGAATAAATATAATGTTTACACATAGTAAACATACTGCTGAAAAGTACAAACATTTGAAGACTTTTGAGGTTATACATGTGCAAATATAAACGGTAACAATATTTTTGACGAGCTGAACTATGTTGCATATGAACACAATATTTTGAGGTTATACACGTGTGAATATAAATGATGACAATATTTTTTGACAAGCTGAACTATGTTGCACATGAACACTGGCTTCTTAGGGTATTTTCAGTACAGAACAATTTGCTCTGTTTATGCATTTTCTGCTGCAGATACAAAACCAAAATATTAATTAAAATACTGTTGAGAGATTCTGCTATACAGTACTTTCCTTACGTTTAGTTATATTAGTACATCAACTCGATACACATGCCAATAAGGACACATAGATGTGTTAATTGAGTCATATTAGTTTTTCCACAAAAAATATTTACTAAAATTGTGAACTTGTTTTGGTGTTGGCAATATCTTTGTGGTTAACGTACATGTTATGGTACATGTACAATAATGGAGTTTTATTTATTTCTGTGCTTACGGTTAATCTTGTGGCAAATTGATTTTGCATTAGTTAAAAAAAACCATTCATTACTTTAAATTGTAAATGTTACATTGCTTCTATCAATATTTGAGTAGTCCAGTTCCAAAACTCGTCTTGTCCATCACCAAGGAAATATTAGTTCTGAACAGTTTTGTGTAGCTTTTAAACGTGCGCTGAAGTTGACGTGATGAAAGTTTCCAAAACTCGCCTTATTCAATAACAGATACACTTTGAAAAACTGCTTTAGCCATGTCACAAATGGGCTCCCAAATCAGTTTTTCACGATTTGCTCAGTTTTAGTGAAAGTGGACAAGACGAGTTTTGGAACTGGACGACTCATTTAGTTTAAATATGCACCTTGTTGGCCTCATTCGACACTAAAATAACCCATCTGTGTATTGATGGTTCTGTCCCTCATCTGAAATGCTTTGACGGGTGTCAAAATTAACTCTGGTCACTTTTTATTTACGGAATGTCTTCCAATTTAATGTTGTTCCGATGACAGGTGAAAATACAAACCATGCTCAGCCTCCAGTAGTAGGTATGTTAGCCTGGGACTTGTACCCCATGGTCAGAAAGGCAGCTACTGCCACATAGATTCTCAATGTAGACTGCTGTTTGTGTTTTGACAGCTGTTTAATCAAAATTGCTCTTTTGGTGGATTGCACATCATGATGTTAGCAGTAATCCTTTTCTGGTTTAATTTCATGTTAACTTGTTGAGAAGTTGATTAGTTTTTTTTTTTTTCTAATTCCGAGTTGTCATCCATGCCCCTGCATGTCGCAACATTTGATTACGATTTCATTACGGATCAAGTTGGAGTTTGTCTAAGGCCGGTATTCCTGAACAGTAGGTTCTACATTAAGTGCTACCACCTGAGTTGCTAGAAAAGCAACGCCCAAGACTTAAAGTGCAACCTTATTCCTAAATGTCCTGAGATGGTATCGGAAAGTCACAACTTAATATAAACTGTCCCGTGTAAGGATATAAACAAATGAAAGCGACGCTGGGCAGTGCTTATTTTATAGAACAAGTAGCAGTGATTATCAATAGCTATTTAACACAAAAACATTTATGACATTTAAAATGTAATGTATTACATTTTAATTTGTTTTAAAGTGGAAGTAATCATAAATACAGTAATGTATATTAAAAATTACCTAATGTAACTTTCAAAATTTAAGTATTAAAAATAAAATGACCATTTACTGTGCAAAGTATTCAAAAAGTGTTAGTTCACTTTTTGAAGTGACCATCCGGGTCGGCATATTTTGCGTGTTCAAGACCTTGAAATGCGGAAGTGTTAAGGACGAGACAGCATGTGTATCACACATTATTCTAACTTCCTGGTGCAAATCACCAATTGGTGTGCAGTCTTCTAGCCAACAACTCGTTTCTATAAGACATTCAGTCATGACTCTATAATTTTACATGCAATATTATTTTCCATAATTGTAAACTGTGAGTAAATATTAGCAACGTCATGTGGATATTTACAAGTCAGAATTTATCGCAAGTAACTTTCTTAATTTACAGCTACCATGAATGCGAAAAATAATTATTTGTAACGTCCCACAGTCACCCCACGTGTCCAAATTCACACCTACTTATGGTAATAAATTGACATGACTATTTGTATTCTATTAATGTATTGTTTATATTACAAAAACTGTATCCATTCAAACATATTTTCTTGATCACATGAGATATCTACACTAACCATGCATCTGAAATTCACCAAACTTGATACAGCAGCTTGTTATCAACTTATTTTCTGTATATCGTATTAAGTTTTAAACAGAGGATCATTCAGCATGGACTACATAAGTATCGCGTGGAGAAAGTGTGTGGAAATGTAAGTCAAAAAATTGTTGTCAGTGTTCCCGTTAAATTAATTATAGTTTAAAATTCACTTCAAAATTGTTCTTATTTTAATAAAATGAATAAACTACTTGAGCTTTATTTGTTTTGACACTAATCATAGTGTTATTTGGTTTATATTATTAAGAAATTAAATTTTTTGTTATTTTAAGGTAATTATTACTAACACTATAATTCACATTGCAGAACAATTTGAAAAAAATATTTTCAAAATAATTTTTGTAAGCTGTCACAACGTTAAATTAACACACACTGTCCCATATATAAAAGTAAGAAATTTTGTATTTAGTGTTATTAATGTTTCAGTTTCTAAAATAATGTACATCCTCTAATTTCTAAGATTTCATGTCATGAATAAATTACTGCATACATATTTTCTACAACAAGTGACACGACTGTAAGAAATTTAATTTTAGAAACTATACTGTCGAAACTTTGGTTAAATTAGTTCACTTTGAAAAATAAAGATATAATTTTGTATATTTATGTAAACATGACTGATAAGGGTTTTTTGGTTTATGAAGAATGTAGTCTTGTGATTACTTTAAAACTAAACTACCCACACTACTGAAAATATGTTGGAATATTTTAATGTGGCCAGCTACCTTGAGATTTTCCTCATGACAAAGGACCAGAAAAAAGATGGTATGCCCATGAGGTGTCCTATCGTCTCTATGCACAAGACACTGAACCAGCAAGCAGATTTTCTGTCTTACAACTTTCTAAATTAAACAAATCTATAATTTGGTTCTAAGTACTTAACTAAATTTTAATTATGACAGCTCGAAAAAGGAGTTAAAAGAAAGCTTAAATACTGTAAGTAGCACGCTAACTGTTTTGAAAACATTCTGTCACAGTCTCCAGTTTTATTTTTTCGCAGGTCAATATATAGTGTATTTTAATCATTTCTATTTTTTTTACACTTGACATGCAGATTAAGTGCAATGTGTAGTTAACTTAACATTTTAACCAAATTAGTTTTATTTTAACTAGTAAAATTTTTATTTCGGAAATTAATTTTAAAAATATTCAAATGTTTGTAATTGACCACATAGTGAAAAGTTCTAATTGTAAGTGAAATGTATCATATCTGATAAATATGTATCATAATCAACAGTATACAACAATTCTATTTGCATCTTTTATAAGTAGGCAGGTTAACGTAAAGTTCTTATTGTTAGTACGCAAAACATTCATTAATTCTGACGCCGGCCGCAGGGCCAGCGTATGGGTTAAGCCCATAACGGCGCAAGTGTGTCCTTATCTACCCACCCAAAAGCATTCTCAAACTCTCCCATAATCGTTCCGCAACCCCCCAGTGTGTATGCCTGCCAAATCCTTCAGTGCAAAGTGTATTGTGTATCAAACAGCAATGTACAGTGTGTGCCGAAGGCCATCAAGGGTTACCATGTTCGCTATGTTTACTTTCATGTTTTCAGCAGACATTTAGAAATGCATCATTCAATATCAGCAAAATATGTAATGCAATTTATTATGTAATTTAGTGTGTGCCATTTTCATAAGATATTAATATTACTATTTCACACGCACGAGGTACCGGAAGTGTGTAAAACCCGTAGCGAGGCAAGGAGCCCCTAGCGGTTGCCATCCTCGTGGCAGTTCGTCGTAGTCTTCTGGAGAGGTAAGGCGCCTGTCCGTGTGCTCATTATCTTTTGTTTCACTGATTGTTAGTTTTCCATAGTCTCGTAAGTATACCGGTTCACCTTTGCTTAGCACACGTGCAGGTTAGTACACCGCCATTGTGTTCAGCATACATGTGAGCAGTACGTTGTACATTCATTTCATTATCATGCACTCACGGAATTCATCTCGTTGAGAGCATCTGTCTGTGTGCAGCGTGTTACGAGCCATTCACCCCACCATCGGCCTAGCATAGCTCGCCACAGTTTTCACACTGTACCGCTAACATCACTTGTAGAGCCCTACCACACTACAACGTGCACGGGAACGGCTGCCTTGTGACACGTTAGTTAGGCACGTGCCCACCGCAACTCAACTCTCTAAGCCAGCTTCCAAGTGAACCTGACGGTCCATCATAGTGGCCGCCAGCCCCTTGCTGCTTAAGGAGGTGCACCTTCTGATGTCGTAGATTCACCTCGTACACGAGCTCCACACTGATCACTCACCAACCACGTGCGATATACCAGCCGGTCGTAGTCACTACGCAAAGTTCACTATCACATGCACTATCGTGTGCTTTAGGGTTATTGTTACTGCAAGGGACGCATCACTACGTTTATCTCGCTGCGTGCGTAATTCAGACATTAGTTTGGCACTGTGTAACGTAAGTGTAATAAATCATCTGTAAGTGAAATACTGTTTACATAATTTCTAGACACCTAATATTGCCAGTATAAGCAACGTAAGTTATCAGGCGTACTGGGGGCCAACATCCAGTAAGTGTGTAGTTCCGGTATAGTCAGTGTCATATGTGTTAATCCATTCAAGTGTTTTCACCACTCAATCACTCACATCAACGCGTCGGGTGGGATACCGAACACGCCAAACAAACCACACCCTGAGGCCTAAGAGTCTCGAAGTGCAGTACCTGGGGAGTATTGCTGGTGCCCTTCCCTCACATCAACAGCGTAGTTCGCTATCCCGATCCCACCCGAGGTAGGCGTTAATTCTTAATCACTAAGAATAAAAAAATATGTTACATTTTATTTAGTACATCAAAAGTGGTTTTCTTACAGGGTTACCGTACTGCAATTTACAGGGTAAAAAAAAATATATTCTTCAACAGTGGTTTATTACTCATTTTAACTTCTTTTCTAATTATTGGGTTATTTTAATGCTTAAAAACTATGTTTCTAAATAAATATTAATTTAATTTTTAGCTTATTGTGCTACATAATAGACAAGAAGTAAAAAAGAATATGAGTGACCCAGATTCAAACCCGAGTAAATTTATTAGAATCCAGCACCTTGACGATTGAGCCATCAAATCGGCTACATAATTACTGAAATAATATATTAGTGCAAAAATGCTTAGAAAATCACAACATTCTTTATTTTGAACTATATATGGTTAAAATTCTAGTGGACTTAGTATTCTAGTTACCAAAAAGTTTTATTTCCTGTATCATTAGGCTTTTTTTTCTTCTTATTTTATTAATAATTATATACGACAAGTAAGCTGTAAAATACATTGTAATGTTTCTAGCAGCCTGTAGGGCTAAGCGTACTGCTCAAGCGTAGTTCGTTTAAGCGAAGGACAAGTCACAGATTAGATAGGCCTACAGTTAAGTCATGAACTGCATCTGAACCCTTGTAAAAATGTTTAGGAATACCAGCCTTAGTGCTGTAAATGATTTCTACTATGCCATGTTTGAGAATCTCTTGAATTGGAGATCCCCAAGAAAACCTGCCGACCAGCTATAACATTCTGTATAATTCCTACATGCAAAAATCCAGGGACCGACCCCCTCTGAAATTGAACCTGGATCGCCTTGGTAGGAGGCGAGAGGTCTGACCGCTCGACCATCTTAGTCCCTTTTATTCCACAAGGCTGGAAAAATTACAGGGCAGTTTACAATAGATTCACATTATAGTTACTAGCTGACATCTTTCTAGAATCTGGAAAACAGAATCAAAAGAATTGATTTGTTTGGCATGTACTGTAAATATCCATACTTAGTTTCCAAATGACAACTAATTGTCTCATCTATACTCATTAACTTTTGTTCCCTGTATTAGCTTGTAAAATTTGTTTGGCTATGTTAAGTCATGGCATTCTAATACTATGACAAATACAATACTTGCTTACATTTTCGTTTATTTAACTGATGTGCAAGAGAAAATTATATGTCATTAAATGACTTTGAAAATTTTGACATACTGTATTTTCCAGAAGTAGAGGCAAAGAAAACAATTGTCGATTTGTGTCAAAATTTACTAACACAACTCAAATTAATTTTCTGTATTTAAGTGTCAAAACAAATTACAAAATTTTAACATGACGCTAGATTCGCTCGCAAAGTTACAGAGAATCAGAACCAGTTCTCTTTCTGAAACTAGTTGTTGAGATTGGAAGTGTCGAAAAGCTAGCATTGATGTACAAAAAAAACGTGAACTATTGCTCATGTAACAAAACAAAGGGAAGCTGCTGGAATAAGTTGACTCATATTTAAACAAGGCAGTTGTAAACTGTGGTATGAATTGTGGAATTTTTGTGATAATTGTGAAAAATCATTTTGTCTTTAGGTCGGAAAATACTGAGGCAATTAATGTTCTACGGAGAATTCCTCTAGTTTTTTGTACTTGTAGTGCTAGTTAATGATTAGAGAAAAAAAAATTTGCATCAGAATATATGCAAGCTGCATAGGTTATACATTTCTAAAATGTAAGTTGTACGGAACATTAACGCATATGTGGTTTTAAGTGGAACAGAGGCATAACTTTTAACTAGCACATTTGCTAAATTTTCTTCTTTAATAATCACACAAAAACTCCTTACATCTAAGAGGAACTATGCCATATGCACTTGACTGATGTTTTATAAAACTAAGCTATCTGATTTTTTCATTTTCAAAACAATGTAAATTAAATACAGCCAAGGCTTTATCTGTAAATTGAAAGTTAAGAAATGTAGCACTTTTGCACTGGCAAGATAAAAATTTTTTTGTTAATTTTATGTAAACACTATAAACTGGTTCCTGACCAAGTGTGTTTCTGAATGATTGCCTCTAAACAACAGCAAAATTAGTTTGACTACTTCGCAGTAAGTTGACATATTATGGACTCAACCTATTTAAATTTTTTTGACTGTGAATATTCATGTAAATTTTAAATTTGTAAACATTAAAAAAATTATGTCTGAATTAAGTTTACAACATTCAGAATTTCACAAATAGAATTATTTTTGTTCGTATTAATATTTTGTCAGTATATTTAGCCTATATCATCATCATTTAAATAACACTGTTTATTTTCTGAGAGTTGTGTCATCACACTAATCAAGCTTGCTTAATAAAAAGCTCATTGATACCCAATTTAAATGTTATAGTTAACAGAAATTTTATGCACACATTTTGTGTGTCATTATTAAAGTGTGTTACATACTTTAATAATAATGGAAATGTCGTATTTCTATTTGTAATACTTTCTGCTTACCTGTAACAATATGAATAGTTACAACAGTCATGTTCCTGAAACATTTTCTACTATTGTAGTAAATTTTCCATAGCAGAACTCAAGGCTCAGTGTTATGTAAAATTCACACATGAGCATATTTTTGGTTTACTATAGCATCAGTTTTTTGAGTCGGTTAAAAAAAAACAAAATCTGAGAATTGAAATTTACGAACAGAAAATTTCTGGCAAAATTTATAAAAATATTTGTACTGGTAACTTGGTTGCTGATGTAAACTGTACACAACTCGCTTTTATTTAAAAAAAAAAAAAAAATCACAACTCTTAGAGGACATAAAATAGCATTTAAAAGTTTGTGGACAGAAGCATTCATAACACATGAAAAAAATTTTAGTCATAGTGTGGTTTATGATTATAGTTGATTTTAAGTATCAATGACAATTCACGGTGCGAAACTTGTACAGGCCTGGGGATCAAGGCTGGAGTGCACAGGTTGAAATGAATTAAGCAAGAATCTTATCATATTGTCGTCGTACCAGGCCACAGGCCAGGTGGAGTTGCGGCTGGTCGCGGCAGGTGTTCGCAGAGTGTGTCAGTGACAGGTGTGCACTGGTTGGTAATAGCAGATGTGCGATACTTGAATGTGTGTGGCGGATCAGTGACGGCGGCAGGGCGTGTGTGAACTTGACACCAACGTGCGACACCTGCCATCCCGGCTGCTGCACGGCAATCAGCCAGTGCAGGACACTTGGCTTTGCCACCCCCTCCCTCTACCGGCGCATGAAGAAGGCAGTCTGGAAGCAGCGGCCGCGACGGAAGGAATGAGAGAGACATAGCGCGCTTCAGGACTCTGATTCGTCCAGCGAGAATTACGTAACGCACGTGTGCAACTATCCAGCCCAGTGTTCTACTTTGTTTTGCCATTTGGAACTGGCTCGTTTAAGGCCTTAGGGTATGGGGGTGTGGACCGCCCCATAAGTGTCCATATAAGGTGTAGTTTTCTCCAGGTCCTCCCTGATTTTCCTGATACGCAGCTGTTTCGACTCGTCAGGTGCGAGAGGGGCACGCCGGCAAGAACAGACCACGACCCATCAAGCCTCGTGTTCCCGGCTACACTCTTTACCGGGTGGCGCCCAGAGCATTCCAACGCAGCTCCGTTCCTACCTCACTCTCACTGGACACAGCGTCATGGCGCCCAACGTGGGGCGTGAATATCGCAGTGTAAATCAACGTACAACCTACACAGAGAAGGACTCGAAGATGACACTTCACCACAGAATCGACACAGTTGCATTGTTTAGCCAGCTACGTCACAGCCCGCATGTCAGCGACAGCAGGAAACAATACACTGAGCTAGATCTAGAAACAAATCGAACTATCGCACACAATGAGCAGCAAGGAGTGTGTTAGGTGTGGATTACCAGACTTCCCTGATTTACTTTTCGGAGAAGTACTGCAACAGTGCTGCACATGTGCCATGGAGAACAGGAAGGGGAACCCGAGCATGAAAGTGGAGAAGTTTATCGACCACAGACCACCAAGGCAGGCCGAAGTATGTGACTCGCCAACATATGACAGACAAGGGAAGAAGATGGTCACTTGTGTGACTTGTCGAACAAGACGCCACCGCAGATGTTCCTACGCCACTGAACTTGTCACGTTCGGTGAGGACGTGTTCGCTTGCGCAACTTGTGTGTAATCGAGGCCCCCTCCCCCGCTTCAAGGTCATGCATCACAAGCTACAAACCTACCACCCTATCACTCCTCCCCCAGCACCTAAACGACTGCGTGTCGAGCTGTCGCGACAACCCGCCAAGAGAGTGGGGACATAATGAAACTTCCCGAGTTCTCTGGACACATGTACGAGGACGTGGACCAGTTTCTGCAGCAGTGGGAAACACAGTATTTACGTTACGGCGCAGTGTACGAGGAGTGGGTTGATCGGGCGATTAGCAACTTGCATGGTGCCGCAAAAGGACTGGTGGAGAATATGGGGACATGCAACAATGACATGGAACTAGTTCGTGAATGGCCTATGGTATCGGTTCGGGTCCGGCGGAGGCAGTGAACGACGAAGGACACAGAGTCAACAGAGAGGTTCATAGCCACGAAAATCCAGCTTTCCGGCGCATCTATCCAACCACGCCGCCGGAGGACGCACTAAGCAGCATAACCCCGCGTCTGCGACTGGAACACCAACCATTCTTGGCAGAAGTGAATGGTGAAAGTGTGGAAGGATATATTCGTCGAGCAATCGTCTCTGAAAGGGCCGTCAATAGGCTGAGGGGACGTCCATTACAGACACTAGGACGAGCGGATGAGGAGGGCCCCATCACCAGAAAAATGCGTGATAGCGGCACACCAACGGGCCGAAGACAACAACTCGCGATTGAGGTGCCACGGTCGGCCGACACTGCGTCCGCCACACAACTCTCGCGACAGGACATTCGACCGCCACAGTGCCACACCTGCCCAGCGCACACATTTCACTGGCACCGGCACTGCCCTGTTAGGAATGCCACATGCCCGCCGCCGGGAAACGCCTAAGTCGGGGAGGCAGGCGAGCTGCTGACCCCCCGCTGTCTATCGCCAGACACACATGACCACGACCAACACCGACTCAGAGCCATTTTTGGGACAATTAACTGTCGAGGAGGAACAGTTACCCCGCATTTCGAAAGAAATCAACAACCAACTAACTGCTGCATTAGTTGATACTGCCGCCAGCCGTACAGTCGTCGTATCCACACTCGTTAATCCATCACAGATCCAACCTGGACCCAGCATGCTACAGCTGGCCACCAGAAGAAAGCACCGTGCCACACAGGGCGTAACCGACCTGACGATCAGGATATGCGACCAGATGTTTCAAGTTCAAGCCTTGGTCGTGGACAGCCTACGAGAGCCCAACGTGCTGGGGCAACTATGGCTGCAGCAACAAGAATCAGTGATAGAGGTCGTGGCGAAGAGGGTACACATGGGAGCCAGGGAACGACGAACAGTATATGCTGTCGACCGGCGGCTGAATACCAACCAACACACAATTCACCTGGGCGACCTGGACAACGAGGTCCCAGCCGAATACAGGACAGCGATACAAGCTCTCTTGGATGAACAGAAAGATGTCTTCGCTTTCTCCGACCTACTTCAGACAACCATAGTAGCTGAGCACCCCATACTGACACCTAACCTAGACCCAGTCTACACTGGTCCCAGAGGCTACGGGATTCATGAACAACGGGTCATCCGGGAGCAAGTCGCCGAGATGCTAAAGGAGGGTGTAATTGAACTGTCCAACAGTCGATACAATGCCCGCATTGTACTTGTGCCGAAGAAGGATGGGACACTGCGCTTTTGTGCTGATTTCCGTCCGCTGAACCTGGTGACAGAGAGTGCCCTTCCACTGCGGATCAGTGTTGATGAGGTCTTGGCAAGACTGAGTGATGACCGAGTGTTCTCGACATTAGACTTAAAGTCAGGTTATTGGCAAGTACCAAAATGTCCAGAAGACCGTGAGAAGACAGCCTTTATGACGCCAGACGGATGCCGCTTTCAGTTTCAGAAGATGCCATTCGGGCTGAAGTGCGCTCCCTAAACCTTCCAGTACATTATGACGCAGGTGCTGGAGGGGTACATTGGGGAGTTTATCGCAACGTTCCTCGATGACGTCATCGTCTGGTCCCGGACATGGGAGGGCCATGTATGCCATCTGAGTTTAGTGTTAGAACGACTGGCAGTGCACCAACTTGTCGTCTCTCCCTACAAGTGTCACATCAGTAGAACCTCCGTCGACTTCCTGGGGCACGTGATCCGGCCGGATGGTAACTACGCCCATCCCAAACACCTGGACAAAAATGCCAACAGCACATTTCCGACGACCAGGAAACAAATGCAACGGTTGATTGGATTAACAAACTGGATGAGGAACTACATAACGCACTTCGCCACAATCGCCGTCCCTCTCACTGACTTGTCTGTAAATAGAAAATATGCCTGGAATGAACGTGCCCAGAAGGCATTTGACGAGTTGAAATCTCAGTTCACCCAGTGTCACGCTTTGTCTCGCATTAATCCTGAGAAGCACCTCTACGTCCAGACCGATGCCAGCACGGAAGGTGGCGGCGCCGTCCTATACCAGCTAGCTGACGACAGGTCACGACTCATTATCAACTACAGTAGTGCCAAGTTCGGAGAAGCAGAACGTCACTATCACAGCAACGAGTGGGAGTGCCTGGCTGTAGTTTGGGCTCTTCGTAAGTACCGCCCACACCTAGAAGGAAGACAGTTCACGTTACGGACGGACAAGTGTCTGACGTGGCAGGACACGATGCAGGGAAGGAGGGGTAAACTCATTGGCTGGACACTGTTACTACAATCATTTGATTTTACGACTGAGCATGTCAGCGGAGTTGACAATGAACTCCACAATCACTTGTCATGGGATCCTAACCCGGCTCAAACCATCATGGACGACCACAACATGGCAGTGATGTTTCCTCCTGAGCGTCCCTCAACTACAGTGGACTTTGCTTTAAACTTTTCACCAATAAAAGGAAAACGCATCACTGAAAGTGTCAGTCAGGCGAGTAATCTACGATACCAGTGCACGTCGTTTCTGTGTCTGTTGTTGAACTGTGGTTGCTTCACTGGTTGTCTGCAGGCATCCAGCACGTCCAACACTTGCCCACACATTGTGACATCAGGTATCCGTGATAAAATAAATATGGAAGTTAAATGAATGCAATTGGTTTGTTTACACCAAATTTACAATACTAAATGTGCCTGGATTACTTATGTTAACATTATGCACAGAAGGTACCAGAGGTAATGTGCCCACAGTGGTTGTTACATGTAGCTATGGATAAAAGGCAAAATGAATACTGTATGTGTTACATATTTCACACACCTTTGTTCTACTTAACAGCATACCACATAAATACATATTCAAATAATCCCATTTCTATCCAGCCTGTCACACTCTGTCCCTTGCGCTTCTCTCCATTTTCCTCTCTAACATGCTAGCCAACCTCCACTCGTTACGTAAACAACAGTATGTTGATGATGTGCTAGGGAATTTGATAATACAATTCCTTACACAGCAAGGTCCGATGGCCACTAGGATGGACCAACGGTTCACTTGGAACAGATGTATAAATGTTTGGTGATGTATTTCCTAAATAACCTGTCACAAGTCAGCGTATCCCTTACATGTGATGGTGTGGTGATGGCTCACAATCAAGCAAGATTAGCAATAATTACACACAATACCCCTCAATGCTTGCTATGCTGAAATTTTCCTCCACACACTTGCTAAATAGGCGACGATAAAATGATGCTGATATGAAAACACTGGTAACACAATGGAGGTCCCATGCACCTGACGTAGGTGTAACTCATGAATAAATTCATTACATACAATGAAACTGCAAAAATAATTCCAGTGGCATGTTAATTAAATTAGTACAATCAAAATTACCTGATATCCATCCCGTATTCTCACTAGGGTTGCTTGGATGGCATTCAATTTAAGTTTTCCCTAGCCACATGGCAGTGGTATATATGTACGTGGGTTTACATTAAAAGTACCATAAAATGTTAATAATTATTACTTTAAGCAGACTGGCTAACATGTTCAAAGAAGGAATGAATCAGTATGCTTAAATTTATATTGAAATCTAAATTGGTATGCAAAAGTTTACGTGCAACCAAGGCAGCAGCCTAACCATTTTAGATGACTATGATGAACTGCCACAAGGATAATGGTCGCTGAAGGTTTATCTGCCTATGCAAAGTTTGCAACTTCTGGTACCTCAGAGCTGATTATAATGTTACGTTTTAAAAGCTTAAACAAAATGCTATTAAAATACAATATTAGATTTTATATGATGCATTACGATTGTAATTCACAATAATTAAAATGTTTGTTGCCAAAACAAAAAAAAACTTATTTGGTTTTGCCAGTATGGCTATCTGTTTGCAAAGTGTCTGCATGTAAACAAACGTAGTTATATGCTACAAAAAAGTTCATACCACCTTCTGCAGTAAGGTATAAATTTTGTTGACTTACAACAGTTACATACAGTTCAGTCAAGGAAGGAATAGTAAAAAATCACTGCAATGGATTTAAAAGTTTAAGTATGGAGGATCCTTAAGACCCTACACGAAGATGGAAGCTCCTTTTAAAATCCACATTTCGTATGACAAAGGGTAGCATTTACTTTTTTTGTCCCTGTTGAGCATTTTAAACTTCTATTCAAATTGTGTATTTCTATAAAAAATTCCATTAAAAATTAACACATTTATTTTGTGACACCTCTTCATAACACTCAATTCGCCTCAATTTCCACTCATCTAACAATACGTTAGAATACAACTCCCATTGGAATGCTGGCACAACTTCAAAAATAATGTGGCAGTTATTTGCAGAAAGCATTTACACTCTTAATCATGTGCCTGACATCTTCATAATATTGCTTCTGAGCTATGAAACAAGAAAATGTTTTATTTTTTTCTCTTACAGCATGAAAAACTTTAGTGACATAATTATATACAATTTTAGTAACAGGAAATAATGCTGTAGGTTGAACAAACTTACAAACTTTCAAACTTTAAAATTTCTAGTGTTCTGAGGAAATCGTGTTTGCACATAATACAAAGTAAATTTCTTCAGCCTTAAATGCAAGTTTCTTCAGTGGCCTCACAACTTTCATATAAACTGGTACTGCAACTAAATCAGACCTTTTTCTAAGTAAAGAAAATATTTTATCACTCTATCCCATGGTACAAGTAATCACTCTGTTGTTAGCTGTAAAATGAGTCACCTAGTAAGAAAATCTTGAATTAACTGATGCAGCAAAATGTTGTAACTGGCTTTAAATTGCCATCAATTAAAAATATTGTGATGGTTACATCCCAGATTGTTATATTTTTTTTGTAAATGTAATTACAAGCCCCAATACCACAAATTCAATTAAAAATTAGTTTGTTTATATTTTAGTGTTACAATATGCCTAACATTATTTTATGTATGTCAGAAAATGTGTGAATATGATGTAGTAATATGTATGTAATATTATTTTTATCATTGGATTTAAATTACAGCATGTTATGACTTGAAAATTAACTCAGAATCCTAGTATGTAAAAATATCTTTGGTAAAGCTATTAGATCAATTTAGTGTTTAACTGCTTTGGAGTTGTATTTAAATGCTGTTTTACATCTGAAGTTTGATGGTTTCTGCTAATCTTGTCTAGGTATATTATTCTATGTAATGGCTATTGAAAAAATGGAAGGCTAACAATAAGAACTATATTCTTTGGTAATTTATGGAAGAATGAAGAACCCTGCATGAAACAAGTGAAGCAGAACATTATTTGGTAAAATCAGATTTGTTGAAAATTCAGGCTAACATTAATTTGAGGCTATCACTAAAATTTACTGTACAACTTTGTTGCTGACCCAGACGCTCATTAACTGTGTACCGACTGAGCTATTTTGAATATAAAGAGAAAATAATTTTAATTTGTTGGGTGGCCAATTTACTTCATGTCTCACAATGAATTTGAAAAGGATAAAATACATCAGCATTATTTACAGTTTTGTTTCTTCTTCTTCATTTATAAAACAGTAACTTCGGTATATGCAGTGTCTTATTTTATTTCAAAAATATGAGTATGATACCAGTTAAATTCATGTCAGTTGATATAGTATTTGACAAAAATTCCTTTGTTTCTTTTGGTTGTATTCAGGTTTCTTTTCTTATAATTTTCATCATTTACTGTGCATGTTGTTGTAGATCTTGTGCAATTAGGAATAAAAAAATACCTTTACAGTATTTTAGTGGTGCCCAACGTGAGGGCCAAATTTTCGGCAAAGATGAATACTGTTTTCTTATTTGACCTTGCTAGACTCTTATGAGCAGTGAGGAAACACATTACTTTTTACGTAGTTCAATTGCCAGGGACATTACAAGACATTTTACGGCCATGGAAGAAGTAGCATCGTTTGGAAACGACACAATCAGTAAAGAGGAAAATTCCATCACAATAACTGAACCAGAAACTAATCCTACAACTGAAATTAGTACACATAATGTTGTATCAGAGGATAATGCAAACACACATCGTGAAAAGGTTATAACAGTAGGAAATGAGTTACAATCCACGAACGACACAAACATGTCAGAGATGGCTACACTCATTGCACTATTTCAACAAATGCATGCAGACATTAAGCAAACACAGGCTGATGTAAATCAAACACAGGCTGACGTAAAACAATCACAAGAACAAAATGAACATAATATTAAAAAATTACAGGTACGTCTCATTATTGAAATTCAGAATGTGAAAGAAAATACAGAAAGCCAAAACTCTAGAGTGGAGCAGGTCAAAAGCCAGGTGAATGAGCTGCGAAAATAAATAGAAACAATAAACGTTGACCGTGTCAAACAATTAGACGCAATCGATCAGCTTCACGGAAAATTCAATGATCTTCATGTTGAAACTAGCGAACAGCTAAGAGATGTATCTGAAGAAATAAAAAATGTAACACAGTTAACTGAAATGTAAACAAAGCTTGTACGTAGGGAGATAGGTAATTGTTCAGTTTTGCTCCATAGAGAAATAGAAAGCCAATCCATTAATTTTGAAAAAAAACTAGAAGATGTGGAAATGCGAATAAGTTCATGCAAAAATAGGCAAACTACAAACTGTACAGCAGATAGTACTGAACTGCTACATAACATTGATCACCAACTTACTTCTCTTGAAAGGCATTTACAAGAGAAAATAAGTACGTCAGAAGGAATTATTAGTAAATGTAAGGATTAGCTTGCCAATAATGTTGTGCGCATTGACCAGCAACTGTCAGCTGTCAATAACAAAGTTGAGTGCTTGATGCACGACTTGCCTACCTCACAAACCATTAGTTCCAGTGTCACAAATAAAATGGCACTGAGTGATAGTACCACCATCACTGTTACAGTCATCACAGCAAACATTTCAACTCAAAATTAAAATTCTAGCCAAAGCTCTAGTTTTGCAATTCAAAGCCAAAGCCTGAATTGTGCACCTGCTACCTTGCTCCATCACCTAGCAAAGCAATGAGCATAAGGTTTACGTGTTTTTTTAACAGTAATAGTGACGAAAATCCTGTTACCTTTATTCACAAACTTGAGGAGTATGCTGCATTATTCAGTTTTTAGTGATTCTGAATTATTAAAATGCTAAAGTTTTAGCATGAACTCAACTGCTTATATTTGGTGGGCAGTTAACAAAGATGCAATCAAAAATTTCAAAGAATTCAAACATATATTTCTTGAACAATACTGGAATTTACAAATCCAGGGCAACCTTAGGGCTAGATTACACCTCGAGCAATTTGGACCTAGAAAAGTTTATTCACAAGAAGCTCATTTTTGCGAACTATACCAGAGAACCAGACACCTCACTTCGCCCATGTATGATGCAGAGTTTGCAGCTCTTATGACATCACAGCTACCAATAAGGTATCAACTGCAGTGGGCAGACCGCCCGATCTCCAGAATTGCTGAATTCAGGCAGCAATTGTAAAGGTTAGATCAACTGGAAAAACAGTGCACCATTCAAGTACGAGAAGGAGAGAAGGGGAATTGCGACTGTACATCACCACTGTATAACCCATCTGCTAACAGGGCAAATACAGACAACCAACGACATCATCAGAATGCGAATAATGGATATATAAATGCTGCAGCAATTGAGCTACTCAATAATGAATAGCAAGACCTCAAAAATTGTAACTATGAAGGTACTTTTGGAAACTACAGACCAGTCTTCAAGGGGTATAAAGGAAAGCGAGAAAAAAGTGACAGAAGATGAAATCAGTCACAAAATGTAGGGTAGGATGAAAACAACCACTCTAGATTAGAGGCTTGTGGTAGCCCTGAATGCAACAAGAATTACATGAGGGGGAAGCATGGTATACAACGATCTCAGAGTACTGTGCTAAATTATGTTCCAGTGCCTAATTGTTTCGCCAACCTATCACAGCCTCCACCACATTTGCCGCAACATCCAGTAAATTTTGAACCTCCCTTAACCCACACCAACAGACATGTCAATTCACTGTATAGGCCTACCTGTATGGGTAATTCACAGTCAATTGACAGAATTTTAAACTCCACTGCACCATCCTATGTACACGAAGCACCCCGAGCCAACGGTAACTCGCAGTGTGGAATTAAAATTGAAATCCCGAAGATGAAGTCAAACTAGAAGGCTTTGATGAGGGTGGTTCCAAAACGTTGATCCACAGTTTTGAAGATAGTGTAAAATGTGAAGCCACCTATACAACCTATAGTGATGTTACTGTATCAAATGATTTCTCTGTAGGAAAATTTTGTGAGAATATCTTTCAAACAAAATCTGTCAGTACTATTGTATTAAATGAATCTGAAAGAAAATTTCTTTTCAATGAAGATGTGGAAGGACTACATAATTCAGTGGCGTCTTTTTGTCCAGAGATTAAACTTAAAATTTGTGGTTTGGAAGTGAACACTTTGCTTGATAGTGGAGCAGAAATAAGCTGTATCAGTGAACAGCTAATGCAGAATTTAGAAACAAAAGGGATACTGCTACCTATTTTACCAGTGCCAAGATTAAAAATAATGGGAATGACTTCAAGGGCCAGTCCTATTGTGAATCGACAGACCCTTATTAATGTTGAAGGCTTGGGTAAAACTAAGTTGGCCTCCATGATAATTGTAAAAGGCTTAGCAAAACCACTGATACATGGCACTGATTTCATGACTAAATATCACATCATACTAAATTTTGGAAAATGGTTTATTACTCTTCCTGACAAATTTGCAAGAGTGAATGTTCCTGAGCGATGGCAATTTTGTAATGTAGTAACAGACTTGGTATGCAAAGAAGTTAATGTGTTCCAGCTAAGTAAACTGATGGCAAATAATGTAAAGTACAGCATCAGTGAAGAAATAAGTGAAGCTGTAATTGCGGTATCAACTATTACCGAGCTGCAAAAATCTCAACTGTACAACATGCTAATGTATCATAGTAAGAGTTTCTCGGAAATTTCTGGAAGAAATACCTTTTATAAAGCCACAACTAAGGTAAAAGAAGGAGAACCATTTCATTGTAAGTCTTGCCCCATACCGACAAAATACGTGTCTGAAGCAGAGGCTTATCTAAATTTAATGTTAGAATGGAATATTATCAAAAGGGAGGCAAGTCCTTATGCCAGCCCTATGGTTTGTGTTAAGAAAACGGATGGCACAGTTCGACTGTGCTTAAACGCAAGAGCCATTAACAAAATTACTATCAAAAGCAGTGAGAGTCCTATGCAAACTAAGGATATTTTAAGATTACACCTTTGTATTCGTTTTTTGACCACTATTGATATTACGTGTGCTTACTGGCAGATACCTCTATCTCACAAGTCCCAACAAGACACATCATTTTTGTTCAAGAATAGCCAGTATGTGTTTACTGACACGCCATTTGGAATTTGCAATGCGGTTGCCAAAGTCATACACTGTTTTGACCTAACATTAGGTAAAGAACGCCAAGAATTTATCTGTGCTTATGTCAATGATATTTTGATTACGTCCAGGACTTTTGAAGAACATTTGATTCACATACACATAGTAATTACAAAATTGCAGCAGGCTGGAATGATAATCAAAATAAAGAAATCATTATTCTGCAGAGACAAAGTGCCTTTCTTGGGCATATGTTGACATCAGATGGTATTCACACTGTACCTGAAAAATTACAAGCTATTTCCCATTTTCTAGCTCCAAAGAATGTTAGACAGCTTCGTGCATTTTTGGGAGTTATTATATTCTACAGGAACTATTCTAACAGGGTAGCCCAGAAAGCTGTACCACTGTACATGCTTTTGAAGAAGAAGAAGAAGAAGAAGAAGAAGAAGAAGAAGAAGAAGAAGAAGAAGAAGAAGAAGAATCAAACCTGGAGTTGGGAAGATCAGCATCAGCAAGTGTGGTGACTGGGTATGTTGGTAAAGTTGGCACCTTGTGATGGCGTGAATGTTGTAAACAGTCGACAGGGAATGTCGGTAAGTGGCGGTAATAAAGATGTACGATAATATCACGGGCATGTTATTACACTGGGGACGAGTACGGGATTTTAAGAAGTAAAGAAGAGTTATCAAAGTGCCTTAGGATAACGACGGCAATTGATAAGTTGGCGAGTTCTGCCCACAGGAGGAAACGATCGTATCATACGTTTTGAGGTTAAAACATTACTTCAAGGCTAACCAGATAAAGGACGACAACAAGGTGTTGGTGTAAATTACAGTTATCGTGCCGAAAATACTGTCGGTACTAAGCGATCTAGTGTCACCAGAAGAGGTGGATTCAATGTCATATGATGAATTGGTTAAGGTGCTGGTGGAACATTATACGCCACGGAAAATTGTAGTGGCAGAACGTTATGCGTTTTATAGCAGAGCACCAAAAAGCGGAGAATCAGTTGCCGACTTTGTGGTGGCGATAAAGCATTTGGCGACCACGTGTAAATTCGGCACATTTTTAACTGAAGCCTTAAGAGATAAGTTGGTAGTCGGGAGTTCTGACGAACGCATTCGGCAGCGGTTGTTAGCCGAAGACTTGTCTTTTGAAGAAGCTTACGAACTGGCTATTCGACTAGAGCAAGCAGACAGTCAGAAGAACGCTGCAGAATTCAGGCACAGTGCATCCAGCGAGATAGCGAGGTTAAGTTTCTCAGATAGGCAGGCGGAAATGGGAAAGGGTCAACAAATTAAGTGTTTTCGTTGCGGGAGGAACGGACATGTTGCGAATGGGTGCCCGTATAAAGGGGCTACATGTTATAAGTGTGAGTGAGTGGGTCATTTGGCAAATCAGTGT
This sequence comes from Medauroidea extradentata, assembly GCA_003012365.1. Taxonomy (NCBI): domain Eukaryota; kingdom Metazoa; phylum Arthropoda; class Insecta; order Phasmatodea; family Phasmatidae; genus Medauroidea; species Medauroidea extradentata. Next base: position 28,199 of record PNEQ01080836.1, read on the forward strand.
AAGAGCAGAAACAAAATGCCGCTGAAGCCGAACTCACAACAGGTACATCAGGTAGACATAACGTCCAGAGAAAAGAGGGAGTATGCAGTCAAGGACGATAGAACAGAAATGGCAGGTGGTGAGTACCCACTATATTCTATGTTTAATATGAAAACGGGTACAAGCATCAAAGGTTACCAGATTGAGCTTAAAATTTAGTGTCAACCATTCATAATGGAGCTGGACACAGGTGCAGCTGTGAGCGTGATACCAGAAAATTTGTATCGGCAGTACCTGGAACATCTTAAGTACGCTTCGGCTACAATTCAGTTGAACGCATATGGTGGTCAAACATTGCCGGTACTTGGTCAGTTGTTTGTAGAAGTGGCCTACAATCAACAAGTAAGGCAGCTACCATTGTTGGTTATCAAACAAGTAGGGAGTGATATGCCAGCGTTAATTGGACGGAATTGGTTGGAGCAGTTGAAGCTGGACTGGCGATCCATCTGGAAGATATACGTGAACAACGGCAAAAGAGAACGAGTAGTCAGCCAGCTGACGCATAAATATGTGGAAGTGTTCGGGAAAGGAGTAGGCACCATTAAAGGTCATACAGCATCACTCCATTTGAAGTCGGGAGCTACGCCAAAGTTCTGCAAAGCCAGGTCAGTCCCTTTTTCTATTAGGTCCCAGGTGGAAGCGGAATTGGAGAGACTGAAAAGGCAAGGTGTCATATATCCAGTAATGAAAAGTGATTGGGTCACACCGCTGGTGTGAGTACGAAAAGGTAAGGGGAAGTGAGGTTGTGTGGGGATTTTAAGGTAACCTTAAATTCAGTATTAGACAAGGAGTATTACCCACTTCCCAAACCAGAAGACATATTTGCTTCCTTGGCGGGGCAAGCAATATTTTCAGTAATTGACCTGTCTACTGCTTACCAGCAGTTAGAAGTTGCAGAGGAATATCAACCCTTGTTGACAATCAACACCCAAAAGGGGTTGTATAGGTATAAGAGATTACAGTTCGGACTATCCTCAGCCCCAGCAATATTTCAATCAGTGATTGAGCAGATTGTAGGTGGAATGAATGGAGTGGTGAACTATTTAGATGACGTTTCGGTCTCTGGACCAACCTTTGAAATAGCACTACAGAGATTAGAATGAGTGATGGGACAGTTCCAGAAGTACGGGGTGAGGATCAATGTGTCAAAGTGTAAGTTTTTGGAAACAGAGGTCACATACCTGTGGCGCGTTCTTAGTCGAGCAGGCATGAAACCGACGGATAAGCCATTATCTGCAATCAAAGATGCACCTGAGCCGACTAACAAAAGCGAACTTCGAGCATACTGTGGCCTGTTAAATTATTATACCAGGTTCTTACCACAGTTGTCCAGCCGACTTTGAGCTTTCTATGAGCTCTTAAAGCAGAATGTGCCGTGGGAGTGGACTCCGGAGAGGAGACAACTGTTCCAAGAGAGCAAGGGTTGGCTGTTGCACTCAAGTATGCTGGTTCATTATGACCCCGAAAAAAACTTAGTGTTAACTTGTGATGCCTCACCTACAGGAGTGGGGGCAGTGTTGTCTCAGGTGGACACAGAATGGAATGAGCGGCCAGTGGGTTTTGTGTCCAAGGCATTGTCAGCAGCGGAAAGGAACTACGCTCAATTGGATCGAGAGGCTCTAAAACTGCTACATGGAGTTAAAAAGTTCCATGATTACTTCTATGGCCGCAAATTCATCCTAGAGACAGACCACAAGCCTCTGACAGCCATCTTTGGTGAAAAAAAGGCAGTACCAACAATGGCAGCACTCAGGTTACAGAGATGGGCAGTAACGTTAGCGACCTATGATTACGAAGTTAGGTACAAGCCAAGCACGCAACTGCCACATGCGGACGCACTGTCTCGGTTACCGATGAATGATTGTGAAATGTTGGAATCTGAGGAATACAGGATTGCACCAGTGACCTAATTTACGGACATTATTCAATATTTATCACCAGTACTGGACAAACCAATCGTCCCAAAAGATATCAGCCGGGAAACCAATAGAGATCCGGTACTGGCGAGGGTAAAGGAGTTTACTCTGTATGGGTGGCCAGCCCAGAACACAGAGACAGAATTGGGGGTGTATTTCAAGAAACGTGAGGAACTAACAGGGGACACAGGCTCATAATATTAAAAGCACTGCACAAATCTGTGCTAAACCTTCTGCATGAGGAGCATCCGGGGACAACACGTATGAAGATGCTGGCGAGAAGTCACGTGTGGTGGCCAGGGCTGGACAGCCAAATTGAAGAAATGGTGGCAGCATGTCATGGTTGCCAGAGTGTTCAACCGGCGGCACAGAAAGTTCTCTTGCAACAGTGGCCATGGCCATCTCAAAAATGGCAAAGAGTGCATCTGGATTTCACTTCAGTGAGTGGCAAGGACCTATTAGTGGTGGTGGATGCACACTCAAAGAGGGTGGAGGTGTTTATCATGCAATCGACAACAGCTGAAGCGACAATTGGGAAACTGAGAACATTGTTCAGTGCATATGGACTTCCTGAACAAATGGTTTCAGATAATGGACCGCAGTTTACATCAAGGGAATTTAAGGAGTTTGTGCGGAAGAATGGCATCCACCATACACTGACCCCTCCATACCATCCCCAGTCAAATGGGTTGGCGGAAAGGATGGTACAAGAGGTTAAAAAAGGGCTGCAGAAACACGTTTCTTCTGTAGGGAGCACTTCTCTCTCACTACAGCACAGATTAGATAATTTTTTTGTTTTCCATTCTGAATATTCCATCGTCAAGCACGGGAGTGACACCAGCTGAACTGTTCTTGGTGCGTAAACCACGTACCAGGTTGAGTGTTTTAAAGCCTTCGTTGAACTATAAAATGCAAGAGCAGCAGACGATCAGGCAGGCAGGTTCAGTGACGGCTGGAAGACAGCTACGACACTTTTTGGTAGGAGACGATGTGTGGGTGCGCAGTGTCAGGGGAGAGAAGTTGACATGGTTTCCAGGGCGAGTGAAGACAATAGTCAGTCCAGTGACTTATGAGGTTTTTGTGCAAGGCAGGGTATGCTTTTGTCATGCAGACCACTTGAAACAAAGACACCAGACTCAAGCAGAAACTGAAGAGAACATAGCCCAAAATGCACGACAAGACGGAGGAATGAGACAGCAGGACATACTGTGGTACAAACACAGCAAAACTAGGGCATCAGTGGTGGAGCGGCACGAAGGAGCGGAGGAGCAGTCATCAGCATGGACACGAGAGGACATGATAGAGGCGAGTGAGGAGACAGAGGCAAGGTATACACCGGAGAAGACGACTGCGCAAGAAGGCTTTCGGGGGTTTTCAAGTGATGAAGCAAGATATATTAGTAGGTCAGGGGGTACGACTGAGCTTCGTTTGAAAAGAACAGTAAGAAAACCACAAAGACTTGACCTATAAGATTTAATCTATAAGAGTTGTCTAGGGAGCTGGTATTAGGCTATTGGTGGGAAGGACCACAACGACTTTCTGTAATGATTTTAGCTATAAGAATTATTTTACATTTAAGAGTTAATGAGGAACTATCTAAGGAAAGTGTTTAATGGGTCTTGTTTTATGTTACAAGTGGGAAGGACTGCAAAGACTTTTCTATAATGATTTTAGCTATAAGAATTATATTATATGTAAGAGTTCTAAGGAAAGTGTGTAAGGGGCCTTGTTTTGTGTTATTAGTGGGAAGGTGTGTGGTGACCGGGTATGTTGGTAAAGTTGGCACCATGTGACTGCGCGAATGTTGTAAACAGTCGACAGGGAATGTCGGTAATCGGCGGTAATAAAGATGTACGATAATATCACGGGCGTGTTATTACAGCAAGCATTTTAGAAACTTAAACTATTTTTGAGCAAACATATCATCTATCAACTGGTACAAGGGCATGAGTTTTCTTTTATACACAGATTCTTCTGACTATGCCTTAGGGGTAAAATTGGCACAAATGGATGACAACAGGATTGAAAAGGTAGTCACAATGGCCAGCCGTACATTAAACTCTGCAAAAAAGAAAAGACAATGTAACTGAATGAGAAGCCCAATCTATTATTTGGGCAGAGAAAATTATTTTAAGGACTGAACCTGTTTGAAGATGGGAAAAACTTTTGGAGGTAGACTTACACGATGGTACCTTCTACTACAAGAATATGATTTTGAAATTTAATACATCAAAGGCCAAGATAACGAGTGTGCTGATTATCTAAGCAGAATTCCTGATGTGGAACCAGAAATACTGCAGCTTAAGAAGAACAAGCATGAGTACCCGGTTGCCAATTTACAGTCCAACACTCTTCAATCTAGTCAAAAGTTAAGAGACTTGTTAAGTGATTTATCTTCTAAGCAAGATACAGATAAATACTACAGAAAAGTAAAAACCAAGTTGTTATTGTTACCTGTGCAATGTGACCTACACAGAATATTTTGTGTGTCTGAAGAAAATGTTGTGTTTCAACATGGTCGGAACCACTCATTCTGATACTTTTTGGAGACCAGTGATTCCAGCAAAATTGACAACTGAAGTATTTCAAGAAATGCATTTTACTTTAGGACATTTAGGTTTGTCAAAACTCTGTGAAACAATTAAACGTGAAATGTTTTGGCCTTACATGCAGAAATCCGTTAAAATAGTAGTTTCAAGTTGTGATTTGTGCCAATGGGCCAAGCACCTACAAGAATATTTACAGGATGCGTTCAAAACTATTTTACCAACTGAACCATTAGTCAATGTATCTGTTCATTTGCTTGGCCCTTTGCCAAGTCGAAATCAGGTGTCTGCTTCGTATTTTTATTATTGGACCTTTTTTGAAGTAAGTTAAATTATATCCACTCCAGCAAGCCAAAGCACAGGTTGGGAAACCTATATGCATTATCTCAGATCAAGGTACTCAGTTTACAAGTGCCATATGACAAGAAGGTGTAAAGAAATTTAATATTGTGCCAACTACCATTTCAGTACAACACCCTCAGTCAAATCCTGTGGAGAGAACAATGAAAATTCTTGGCACCACGTTACGTACGTTTATTCTATCACAACCAACAGCAGAATTGGAAGGATAAGCTACCTTTAGTCGTGCTGCTAATCAACCACACCATCCACATGAGTATAGGGTACACACCACATGAAGTTCTCACTCAGGCCAGTTCAAAATCCCTGAATATCCCCTTACCAAAATGTGAAGAGTTAACAATATCACAGATGGATCAGAAGGAATTAAAAGCTGAAATGTTCAAATAAATTAATTTGAGACTATACAGAATGTCAGAAACACATAAGAAGTACCTGAAGGTTTTGAAAATAAACTTAAAATTGGAGATTTCGTTTTGAAGAAGACACGTAATGTAAGCTCGTTCTGGAACCATGTAACCAAGAAATTATTTTTAATGTTCCAAGGACCTTACAGGATTGCTGCTATTGTAAAAGAAAACTGCTATTTGTTGTAAGATATGGAAGGAAACCCAGTAGGAAGACATAACTTGACACAGCTGAAGCCTACAAAAAGCCAGTGGTGTTGGTGAAGTTACTCGGCGTAATGTATGTTGAATACTGCTTTAGAAGTGCTCACAAAATTGTTAGACATCATCTGAAGGGAAGGAAATACACTTAACAACCCAAGTAAATTGAGATGCAAGATAAACTATATAAAAGAGTGTCTGCATGTAAAAGAGTGTCTGCATGTATGTTATAATCTGCAGTTGAACACTTTTCTATTAACAAGAATGGCAACTGTTTTATTGTTCAAAGATATTGAGTATTATGTCAAGAGTATTATGTTTTATTTCAATGTTGTTCATTACGTGTGTCTCATGTTTGATGGATAGTTTGCTGAGTCACAAGTTTGGCGGAGATCAGTTCTCTCTCTTCGTCTTCACTTCACATATATTCCGGATGGGTCAGAATTGTGTCTAAACTTAATATTAACAATGAAATAAGCCTTTCAAGTTTGAAACAATACTTTCACAAAATACATGAAAATAAATTACTTGGAAGAACAACACTTTGAACATTGCGTTATGTTAGGCTCTGATAATCTGTATTAAAACTTGGGCGAAGACCATCCATCCTTATGAAAATAACAGGGGGTGCCACCTTTTACTTGCATACAACTTTAGTAGCATCAGGAAATCCAAAATTTTGATTATTGTACATTAAGCTATGTGGCGTATGTAACAAAAACTATTCCCTTGTTACAACTGTCTAATACCTATAATTTACGTTCAAAATGTGGTAAAGGATTAGGTGTACTGTTACAGAACCTAGAGCATAGGCGTACGTGGGGCACTCCATGTCAATAGCCTGACCAACTCAACTTTTTTATGCATGGCACATATTAAGTAGTCTATGAAAGAACTTAAGTCCTAAATTTACAGCTTTCTACTTTGTTAGGTATTCGGAATTCTCCTCGCCCAGATTCTAGATTAGTAAATTGGGAGGTAAGGATTTCCGATTAGTTGTGAATCATGCGAAGTTGAATGAGAGAGTGCCGGTCGACCCTTTCCCTTAACCCACAGTGGAAAGAGCCTAGCAGCATTTGGGGCGGGCTAAGTATTTCACTACATTTTACTTAAATAGTAGGTTTTACCAAATGCAGTTGCACAAGGATTGCAGGAAATATACCGCTTTCAGCACCCCCTGAGCACAGTTTGAATTTACAAGGATACCCATGGGGAGTAATTTTGGTAGCCAGGCGTTAAGCAGAGTGCTTAATGAGGTGTTAAAGGACTTTAAATTTACGTTTATGTTCCGTTATATAGATTATGTAATTATCTACAGTGAAAGTTGGGACGAACATATGAGCATGTAATAAATGCTGTTTTAGACGTGTTGCAGGTGGCAGGCCTGAAGATTAATCCACAAAAGGTGGCGACGGGAAAAAGGTCGATTATGTTCTTTGGATATGTGATAGGAGGAGGAAAGTTAAAAGATAACATGGAAAAGGTGAAACCTATTTTGGAGTTCTCGCAGCCTACCACTGCAAGAGGTGTGCAGAAGGTTATGGGAATGGTGGGATACTATGCTAGGTTTATACCCAAATTACCTGATATACGGGAATCACTTAATAGATTGAAGCAGAAAGGTGCTAAATTTGAGTGGGGAGAAGATCAGCATAGGTAGTTTAAAACCTTAAAATGTTTGCTGTGTGAAGAACCCGTATTGTGCCTGCTGGACTTTAGCAAAGTGAATCCTCAGTGCTCGTGTTGGGAGCTGTGTTGAGTCAAGACATGGCAGGGAAAGAACCGTTTTGCCCCGTGGCATACGCTAGTAGGGTACTCAGCGAGGCGGAACAAAAGCTCAGCGCCTATGAGAAAGAGTGCATGGCATGTCTGTTCGGAATGGAGTGCTTCCAGGGCTTCCTTGAGGGGAAAGAAGAATTTAATTTATATATCGATAACAAAGTCTTATCGTGGATATTAGGACATCCCCATCAGCTAGGAAAGTTGGGACGTTGGGTCCTGAGACTTAATTGGTTCCAGTTCAAGATAGACCATGTTCGCAGAGCAGCTAATCCAATGGCTGATGCCCTCTCGAGGATGATTGAGCGGGAGCATTTTGCTGTAGTGCCGAGTAAGGTTGCCGTGCCGCTGGCTGAGGGAGAGGACCTTCTGGGCTCGCTATTATCGTCGCCGGAATCCTTTACTTCGATAAAGGAACATCAATTTGCTGACGCTGATTGTAGGACCATTAAAGCAGGGTTGAGTACAGGGATTCAAGCCCCTTACGTTGTGGATAGCTGGTTCTTGTATTATGTTGAGAAAGGCGCAAGGAAAAGGGTGTTGGTTCACGAGGCTGTGCAGGCAATGACTTTGCGTTATTATCACGATCAGCCGGGAGGAGGTCACCTGGTGGTGGTTAGGACTAAGGAGAAGATAAGGCGCGATTTCTATTGGTCGGGTATGAACGGTAATATTAAGGAGCTTGGTAGAACTTGTGAAAAGTGTCCAAAGTTTAAGGCACCCCAAAACGTTTAACTAGGATTATATGCAGCTGAAGAACCTACCAGCCCGTGGGCAAAAGTACATGTTGAAATATTTGGGCCACTGGTTCATTCAAAAAGGGGGAATGTGGCATTATTAGTGATTGTGGACACCTTTTCGAAGTTCATTTTTCTTGTGCCCATTAAGAGTATGAAGACTCGTGTCCTTAGGGAGGTTTTAGTAGAACAGGTGTGGAAGATGTTTGGAGCTCCGGCCGAGTTAGTTACGGATAATGCAGCCTGCTTTACGGATAATGAATTTAAATTTATGTGTAGTGAATGGGGCATAAAGCATTCCTTCAGTAGCCCTAATTTCCTCCAGTGAAATATGGTGGAGCGTGTAAACTGCAATTTTAAGGTGGCATTGGGGATACTTAGGGGCTTATTCATAGTCGTTTTTGACCCGGACTAGTGCGGGATTATCGTTCGACAACTTTTTGTCTTATTCATAGATGCGGACTAATGCTAGTCCAAGGATCATAGTGCGTTAGTCTGGTCTAACTTTTAGTCGGGATCAAGGGTAGGTTGAACGATGGGCTAAACCGAAAATAAACATGGCGGACCTTTAAAATATAAGACGACATCTGTGTTATATATGCTGCTTGTGGAATATAATTAATAATTTACACTACAGAACTTATTATAAGTCTACATTGATAATTTACTAAGTCATAAACACTAGTTAATTTAAAAACGTCAAATTCAAACTTTGTGAGCAAAAAAACTCATTTTGCATGTTAATTGTAACATGTAAGACATTTAAATACAGCAATAATATTTTATTACGCCTAAGAAGATGGGAATTTTTGCTATGAGCAACATTAAGCTGAAAATATTTGATTTCTGTAAAAGACGTTACAATGTTGTGTGCATTCCGACACATTCAAATTAATAAATATGTATTTATTAACTCGTCATAAGTGTCACAGTAGCTCTTGGGTAGGGTACTGGCTCAGTACTTCAAAGGTTGTGGGTTCATATCTTGTCGGGTGTAAAAATTTTTAGTTTTTAATTGTACATTACAAAAATAATGTGGTTTTTTAATTTTATAAGCGTATTTATTCTGTACATTCTGTAACTAAACAAATTCATTCTACGTCACGACAGTAAATCCTGTAATATTTTGTTATGGAAACCTATATTTGCACAAAATATTCTTATGCATGTTTCCTTCATTTTATGCGGAATTTTGCTGTTAAATTTTCTTCTTAGTTCTTTACATAATGCCACAGCACATATCGTTCTTAATAAAATTTCGACTAGTGAAATATACATATTTATGTATTGGTAGTGTAGATTAACCAGATATATTAGTTTCTAATTCTACTACGCTTTTACAATATGTCACAGATTTTTTCCCCCATTCTTTCTCATGTTTCATCAACAGTAGTTTAAATTATTGTTTTAAAAGGCGATTTTTTTATCACATATAAACTTATGTTAGTTATGATTTTACTGTCAGTTTGGACGTAATATCGATTAAATAAATATAACTTTGGTATCCTGTGACTATTATTTTAGTAGTTTAAGAAATTTAAAAAAAAGTGTTTCCTAAAGACTCAATCTCACGACTCTTAGTTAGAAAGCAAAAGTGTTACCACTGCTCTACAACAGCCACAATAATTGTGCTATCTGTAAAGAAAAATTTACTTAATTTTTTATTTACAGCATATCTTAATAAAGTGGCTTATTGATACAAAATGTACTAACACTGTCACACTATATTCGCTATATGACATAACTGAAACAGTATTTCGGGGTAAACATAATCGTAATTCAAATTATTTTCACTAGTGAATGCTTACCTAGGTTAAAATGTGATGTGCGCATGCGCGAAGTGTCTGACAACAGTGTACAAGGCTGATACAGTGACTATTTCTAGTCTGGCGTTAGTTTGCATTTATGAGTAAGGTAACACTTGGTCCGGACTAACTGGCACAAGATGGTCTCAGGATCGTCTCGGAACTATCTCACGACTATGAATAAGGCCCTTAGTAATCCGGTACATAATGAGTGGGATGTGCAGGTACCCGGGATAAATCTGGGGTTTAATGATGCATTACATGAAAATACGGGGGAGAATCCTGCACAAATTTTCTTGAATAGGCATGTGTCGCACCCTTTGCTTAACATGTGGGCCATTCTGCCTTTGGATTCGAGACATTCCGAGCCTCAACACAAAGTATTGTTATATAGGATGAAGGAACGTTTGGTGGAAGCACAAAAATGGGGGCTCGTAGATACAATGTGGACAGAAGCGCAAACCCCTTTAAGGTAGGGGACAAAGTTTCGCTTTCGCCTCTCGGATCTCATGTTTAAAATTTCAGCTAAAATCTCTCCTCGCTACGAAGGGCCTTACGTGTTGCAGAAATGCTTGGGTGAAAATACATGGATGATGCACAAGGAAGATGATCCTTTTGTATTACGGAAGGCACTCGTCACTTACTAAAAATTGTATAATGCTCGGCCCTGAGAATCATGTGGTTCTTTTATATGTTTTGTATGTGTCACTGGCCAGTGTGTAATTGTGATGTTTGACATTTTGGTTATATTTAATATGTTGTACGTTAACATTGAGGATTGTTCATTCTGTTATATTGCAGTATAATTGGCATCGTTCCCAATAATTGTAATTATGGGTATGGTAGTAAGAGTCTTACGCATGACGATAGTAACTATTTTATACATATTGTGTTACATATATTTATGTGTAAGTTTTTACATGATGGTATGTTGATGTAAGCAATGATGTATGAGCATATATTAGTAGTATATCATGGAGTAATTGTGTGATTATAATGTTGGGAAATGAATTGTTTATTCTTAGAGTGTGAAATATTATGAGCTCTTTGTATCTTATGCTGGGTATGTTTTATTGATTCGATTGTAATTTTGTAGGGGTGTTATGTTGTATGAATGGATGGATGAATGTAACTTGATTGTGATCTCCGTTTGTAGGTGTAGATAGGGTGGGTGGTTGAGCGGTCTCCCTTGTTTTATGGAGCTTAGGGTTATTTTTTTTAATTGGTTCCATTGTTCTTGGGCAGGGTCTTTTCTCCTTATCTGGGCTTCATATCTCTTCTATTACATTTTGATTGGTGGTCGGCTTCGGCAGTTTTTTCTGAAAGGTTTTGCCTTGGTTGATGGTGCTATAGCCTTCTCTTGCCTGCCGGACCTGCCACTCCACTGGCCATGGAGAGGAGGGTCTGGGGGTGAAGGAGGTGTGGTTCTGCAGCTGGCGGCAGGGGCGCTGTAGATAGGAGGTGTGGCGGCACATGCCGGTGAGACGGTATTCTCAGGTTGAACTTCGAGCTGGTATGATCCATAACTCCGAATGAAGTGTATGAGTGTTGTCGCGAGCGGACATCCTCGGCTATGGTTTGTTGGAGTGTTCAACGACATAGACGAACATAGGCGCTGTTGCCTGACTGGCCTAGCTGAGTATTAGGTGGATGTAGTCCCCTCACTGTATGGTAAGTGGGCGGCCGTGTGCTCTGGCCCATTGGATTCTCGTGGAGCAAGCCCTGTCGCCGCAGATGGTATTTTCCTGGTCTTCGCCTACTCACAATTACGGGAAACCAGAGTAAAGAGTGTATCTGAATATCTGTTTGCCGGCACAAGGGCGCTTAGGATAACTCGCATCTGTTGGACGCTCTAAGGTGTGAAGGTGGAACTAATGGGGTGATATAAGCTATGGGATCCTGGCATCCTTCCCAATGATTGTAAGAGTGTTTGACGAGAGGTATAATTGCACCACGAATGCATGTTGAGAGCGTGTAGTTTAAAGAGTCAAAGGGGAAAGACTGTGATTTGAGTTGTAGTGCACATATTTAAAAGAGTTGAATGTTTGTAAGCACTTTGATGAACTGATACAGAGATGTATAACCGCCGGTATTTATCTTGTATTACCGTGTTTTGTGAATTTGTTTTGGTATTGAATTGCGGAGTTTACGTTCTGTGAAAATGAACTGGTAATACACACATTTTTTTTAATCTAGAGATGTGTTTTCCTTACCCAAATATGTTCAATTGCTCACTAACCTGCTATAAGCATTTGTTGGTAGACTTGGTAGAGACTTGTCACACTCTTGGAATTGATTTACTGTGCCTTTAGGAAAGCTTTTGGGAGCTGGATAGTAAAGTCAGCTGGCCTTTGGGAGTCGTTGTTGCCAAAATGGCACAGCTCAATAAATAAAGTACCTTAAGCAATTACCTTCATCTTCTGAATCACACATGGTACCCCTGAATACCCATTTCTTGTAAAATATTTGTTTCCAACACATTGTTATCTGGCCAAATTTATTTGTATTTGTCTCCTTCAACTTCCCTATCAATTAGGGCATTGAAATTTTGAACATCCTGCGTATATACAGGTACAAACTAAAGGGGTGTATCGAGGACGATGAAACAAGCAAATAATGCCAGTAAACAGAGGTTCGGAAACCAATGGTTTTCCCAACATGACACATTACATGTTACGAACGGAATGCTATAATACTAGTGTTCCTGAGGATCAAAACGTTAAATGCTGCATAAGTATACGAAGACATTACAATAAGTGTTCAAAATAGGTGCCGTTCATATGAAGGCAGGCTTCAGCATGTCTTCGCATTGATGCCCGTACATGTTCAAAAATTCCACGTGTGTTCCGAATGCAGTGGCAACCATCTACAATGCATTCCTATAGTTCATGGACACTATCAACAGGACTGGTATACACAAAAGCTTTTAAATAACTCCACACCAAAAACCTAATAGGTCCAAGTTGGGGGACCTGGGAGGCCCACGGTATTAGCAAGCCATGACAGATACACCTGTTGTTGGACATATGTGCGAACAGTCACATGGTAACGCACCAGAGCACCATCATGCATGTAACACATACGTATCCTGTCACCAAGAGGCACATCAGCCAAACTGTTGAGTAGCTCGTGCTGAAAGAAATGAAGGTACGCATGACCAGTAAGTCGCCCAGGTAAAACATCTAGCCTTAACAACCGATCACCAACAACACCTGCCCAAACATTAATGGAGTACCACCGCATATGTGCCGTCTCAATCATGTGGGTGCTCATAAGCCCACGCGTGTGTGTTATGGATGTTCGTGACACCATCTTGGGTGAAAATAAATAAAACGTGCACAAGGAACGTTCTGCCAGGAGCCATTGGCAGTAGGCAATCCGGGCTGGAAAGTCTGGTGCTTGCACATGGTGTACATAATATGGGTACAACTATCGCTCATGTAATACCCATATGAGGTATAGCAAAACACCTTCTGCTTAAGCAACTCATCTGATACTTGTGCCCGGCATTGCATCCACCTGTTGTAACACATGCTCTTCCATTTCTGGTGTCAAAAGTGTTCTTGGTTTAGCTGCATGTCGCATGTTGGGTTTAAATGGTCCTGTCTCGCGCAGACCCTGACATGCTCTTGTGAACACTCTGCTGTCAGGCTGTCTTCTCTGCAGGTACGTCTGTTGTTACATTCGAGCTGCCTCCAGTGCATTGCCATTAGCTCACCTATATATGAAGTGGATGTCAGCCGTTTCTTCATTTGAAAATATGTGTGGAGCCATGGTGACCTTTTCAAACACTACGCAACCACACTGCTTTTGTTGTTGACTGTGGGAAATGGTGCCCGATACAGATGGCGGTAACAATGTTAACAACATTACCATGTTTGCACATGTCCATACAGCGGAACGGGAAAACCGTTGTTTTCCATACCTATGTTTACTGTCATTATTTGCTTGTTTCATTTTCCTCGACACACACCTTTTGTTTGCACCTATAATTACCAAACATCCTGTGTGTGTGTGTATATATATCAATCAACGGAAAGCTTAAAAATAAAGCTTTAAAATGAGCCCAGGAAGAATTCTGTATCTTGCAAAGAAACCGAGATAATTCAATTTACATAAACTGTGATCACTGAAATGATGGAAATTTCACAATGTTGCACAGGGTCATTCCATTTCAAATCAATAAATCGAGGTTGCTGCATGATTTTTGATTTTCATACAAATTTGTAGTTTGTTGGAACATACTATCTAGAGCACAATTTTTTTTTTTCCAGATTTTCAGTTTAAATAATTTTTTTATATACGCATTAATAGATACAATTGTGCGATAAAATTTGCCTTTATAGTACTTTTTGTAATTGGCTGTTATTAATTATCTAGTTAACCTAGAAAGCCAAACTTGGTCTTATATTAAAACCAAAATATTAGGCTTTATAGCGGACAGGGCGTCTACCAGATTGTAAAAGTAAAATTTAGTGACTTTTTAGTGACTTTTTCTTGAAAAACTGTTCAAACAGAATTAATTAATAATTTTTTTTAACAAGTGCAACACGGCCGACAATTTTCATTATGTTTCCTCCAACTGCTGATAGCGCGAAGCATGTCCAATTTTAAAATGTGTAATCAATATACTATACTTAAATTTAAGTTGTCTTTATGAAGATGACTATGAAAACTAATATACAAACTAATTATTTATTTTACTTTCAAAGAACACGAGGAATACTAGTAGTGTAAACATGCATGTTTGACAAATGATTCGACAAGAATCAAACAACCGAAAATAATTTTCGTGACTTATACCAAAATATACTTCAAATTAGTGACTATTGTGGGACTTTCGTGACCTTTTTCACAATTCGTGACTTTTTTGGGACTTTCGTGACTTTAGTGACCTAGTAGACACCCTGATACATTGTTTATACAAATTATTTATGATTTGTGGGTTGCATAACCTCTGGTATTAGGCCAAAAAATTTGAGTTTTTCCGATATTCTCAACTTTTTTACGTTGTGAAGAAGAATAGTACCAAAGTTCATAATTTTTTATAATAGCCGAGTATAAGTAGTAATTGTACAAACATATCAACCTGTTTTTTTCAGTCGTTCATTATAAAATAATTGCCTGAAGTATGCAAAAATTGAAAAATTGCTATTTTTTAAATCAAATAATTTTATGTAGGACTGGTGATAAAATTCTGAAAAAAAAAAAAAAATGGAAGTATACTCCTTGTAGTATATATTAAAGTAATAAAAACATTGAGTTGTTAAGTCCTTTTAGGAAAAAAAAATTATTTTCCGTTATCCACTGTATTTGCGTATATACAATAAACATTACTTTTTTTTTATATATATATATATTTCAAATATTGCATAAACTGGACATCTTAGTAGCATTGTGAGGCTATATCAGGTATGCATAATCTGATAGTTACAGAATATATGAACACACCTAACATTATCAATTAAATTTTATTTTACCTTATTAAGTAGTAAGAAATATATAGACAACTCCACTCTCACACAGCTTCATGAACGTTTAAAAGTCCAGAAAGAAAAATATTCATTTCATTCATGATGTTGTGAGTTCGAGCATTGTGCGTGAAAAACTCAGTCGGACTTAAAATATTGAGAACATTTTTATGTTTAAGCCAAACTTTATCTTCTGGTTTAAGTTTGAAGGATGTTCCGGGTCTAGCTGGATGAAAAAATATAACCAATTATTCCCTATCATCAGTCTGAAGATCATGACACACATCTTAAAACTTTGCTAACCACCACAAAGTCATAGACACAACATGTGTAGTCACTTTTCTTAGGATACACATAAAAGAGAAGTGCCACATCATTTTTTGTGATTTGAACTGTTACATGTTCACTTGAGTATGATGTTTGGCTGATTTGTACATTTTTCAAATCAAGAGGTTTAAATGCATGATTACTGTGTGTATTTCGTATCATCATAGCTTTCTCAAAACGTGAATCCAAAAATGTATTTTACTTGTTTATTTCTTCAAAGCTCACATGAAAGTAATGAATGCCTTGAATGTTACGTTTACAAAAATTGAACATGTCAAGGGAAGTCAATATATGGTCATTACGAGTTCTTTGTAAACTCGCCTTCCTGATAGTACTCTTTATAGTAACCCCAACTCCATCAGAAGACCGCTTCCCGTGTGCTGATACAAAGAAGTGCCACTCTGCTTTACTGTGGTAACATAAGTTAATGAAGTTCTTTTTGTTTTTATACTGACCCGCTGCACCATCTGTCAATTACAAAACCTTTTGTATGCCTGAATAAGTAGTTTTTATGTGAGTAAGTAAGACTTTCTGAAAGAAATAAAAGGTAACTGTGTTATGAGTAACACAATCACTGATGAAGCAGAAGCTTTTGCAGACTAAAGAGTCATTAATTTTGATGTAGGTCTACATCACAAAAGGATGAACAGTTGCTTGGGAATTTGACCAGTGATAAGATTGGACCACATCTTGCACAACAAACAAAAAGTTTTCAGAAAATCTGCAAGCATAATGCAAGTGTCACTTTCACGATTTTGCTTCTTCTCTTTCAAAAACTTTGACTGTTGTTTAGAAATGAAATGGTGCACTTTTCATCAAGGCTGTCCAAAAAATCTGCAAATGACTTCACAACAATAACCAACTCACATCTATCTGTTGATAGCCACTGTTTGAAGGTAACTTCAGAATCTGCTTCGAAGTCTTCACTACTAAGAACATCTCTGAAAGATTCAAAACCAGGATATGAAAGACATGAGTTAAGCATACACTTTTCATTATTAATGTCACAAACAGCAATTTCAAGAATGTCTTTATAGGTAAGTTGTGTGTTAATGCTAGACAACATTAACTTGACATTCTGATGTGCAACACAAACACACACAGAATGTGTGCCACTTGAGGAAGCTAACACACACTATTTAGGCCTCAGTTCCGCAAACTTTGAGAAACTAATCGTTAGTTCAGGGTGAGTTTCCTTAAGTTTACAATACAGTTCCTTTAAATTACACAGTACTAATCGCTTGCAAACTTTTTCCTTTATGCCTTCTACTTTTACAGACAGACAGTCTATCGTACCTGGCATGACTCTGCTGTTTTCATCATCAGGAAAATCTTTTACCATAGCTTTACATTCCTCAGTTAACATGTGTTTAGGTTTTTTATTTTCAACTTTAGGCAAAATGCCATTTTTCTCTGTTAGCAATCTACAGTTTCCTGCTAAGTATTGACTCATATGGAATTCTTCTTGAATTTTTCGATAGCTCCATGATTTAGGACTAGACTTAGAATTTGAATTTTTCTTCAGATGTTTTTGCTAAATCTATTTTTATTTTGAGCTCTTAAATTAAATTCATGTATTCGAAAGCCAAGTCATTTATATCAGCAATGTTTTCTTGAACCTCCACTATATCACATTCAAAAGACTGTGATAGTTTTTTTTTTTGAAACTGCAGTTGATATTTTTTTTACTTTACTTTTCCAAGCAACTGGTCGTTTTTCATTGCAAAGATTTTGAATTTTTAGTGGTGAAACACCAAAAACAGAACAGACTTCATTAGCTGAATCCACTACAACACATTGAGGTTCAAAACTTCTTCATCTACATCAGAAATAGGCATATTTTCATTGCAATGTTTAATTTTGAAGAAGCAACAAGTACACAAACACTTACCAGGAACAAGCAACAGGTTGTTTGCCTGCATATCTAACGTAGTTTGCCAAAGTGACTTCTTTATAGGTTTCTTGTATACATTAAATGAGTCTGAACACACTTTACCATATAGTATATGCAAAAAATTTTCCAGACATTTTTTTTTATTATATGTACATACACTATTTAGGTCTTCATATCCAATCCTTAATTTTAATAATTTTTTTTTCATCAATGTTAAATTCATTAACTTCTTTCAATTTAGATTCTCTTGAGTATGATAGTTTATTACAGTTTTCTTGTATGAGAATACCTACTGAACACTCCACTTTCTTCACCGATTTAATTTAAATAAAAATAAAACATTTGCACAAGTATAAATAGTTTTTAACTTTCTTCAAAATAATTAACTATAAAATGACAAACACTGTTGGATAACGAACAATTTTACCCAGGAGCACATCACACAACACCTGCATGTTGAAGACTGACTGTAAGCATCACTCACTGCTAATAGAACAGGTGTGGGCCAGCCCCGCCAGATATTGCACTGCAAGTTGAGACTTGTTCTGACTTAACATATCTGCAGCTTCCTGTCTCAAACAACAAGGACCTGTTTATCTTCTGTGGAGATGCACTTGCAATGTTAAGTCAGAATTGGAATATATTTTATATTCCTAATGTGTAATGGTAATATGTATCAAAATTTTTTACATATTAATTTTTTTTTCCTAAAAGGACTTGAAAAAACAACTCAAATGTTTTTATTACTTTAATATATACTACAAAGAGTATGCCTCACAATTTTTTCAGAATTTTATCACCAGTCCTACATAAAAATATTTGGAGTTAAAAATGGCAATTTTTCAATTTTTACATAGTTCAGGCAATTTTTTTTATAATGAAGGACAGAAAAAAAAGGTTGATACTTTTTGTACAATTACTACTTATACTCGGCTATTACAAAATTTATCGAATTTGGTACTGTTCTCCTTCGTAACGTAAAAAATTGAGAATATTGGAAAAAAAATCCAATTTTTTTGTCTAATTCCAGAGGTTATGCAACCCACAAATCACAAAGAATTTTGTATAAACAATGTATGCTTTAAAGCCTCATCTTTTAAGCTTTAATATGAGAACAAGTTCGGCTTTCTAGGTTAATTAGATAATTAATGACAGCTAATTACAAAAAGTTCTAAAAAGGCAAATTTTAGAATGCAATTATATCAATTAATGTGTGTATATAAAAAATAATATGAACTAAAACCCTAAAAAAAAAAAAGTATATTTGTACTCTAGATAGTATGTTCCAACAAACAACAAAATTCTGTGAAAATCTAAAACCATGCAGCTTATAAATATTTCAAATTTTGTTGATTTAAAATGGAATGACCCACAGTCAAAACTATACAAAGTAGAAAGTTGGAAATACACAAAGCACATTCTTTCAAGGGCTACTAAATATGTGCCAAATATAAACAAAATTGGGTCAGGTTGAAAATGAATTTTTTTCATATATAACACTGAATGACACACGTGCCTATTTCGTTGTTCTCAGCACACATGCAACGATGGACATTCCCAGTAAATGTGTACCATATGTTAAATCAGCTCACCACGCCAAATCCGTAAATGCGTTTGGAACAAAAATTATAGGTCCGAGACAGTTACCACAAGAGGATAATTTTTTTGCATAAGTCACATAGCTCAGTAAACCTTCATCAAATGTTTGAATTTTCTGACGCTACAAAAGTTGTATGTAAGTAGAGGGTGGCCACTACTGTTATTTTCACAAGAGTGGAAGGTCTTCGCTGAAATTTGTTATGAATTAGAAGAGCCTGACAACATAACGTGATGTGCAGAATTTTGTTCATCAAAGTCATTTATTTTCACACATTTTGTGAAAATATTGTTTCTAAATTCCAACTTCAAGGGTTTACTTCATTGTTAACATTGTTGAGACACAAAATGTTCTGCATATGTCATACTTATTATTTACAGAGGAATCAGCCCCCACGGTTTGTCTGTCAAATTCAACCCCATCCTGCATATATAGAGAGGCGAGGGCAATAAGTAGGAATAAGTGGATTACAAGGATTAAAACTAAGATGAGGATTATGACGAAGACAAATATGAGGATAACGATGACGACGATGACTAATATGAGAATAACGATGAAGACTAAGATGAGGATGATGAGGAATACTAAGATGAGGATGACGACAAAGACTAAGATGAGAATGACAACGAAGACTAAGATGAGAATAACGACGAAAACTAAGAAGAGGTAATGATGAACACTAAGATGAGGATGAGGATGAGGACAATGAGGAGGACGAGGATGATGGCAGTGACGAGGATAATGGCTGTGATGGTGAGGACTAGGAGGGCCATGATGGTGTAGGGTATGAGGACGAGGACAAGGAGGGTGAACAGTACCCAGAGTACGATGAGGAAAAGGATGAGGATGAGGATGAGGAGTACCAAGAATAAGAAGACGAGGATGAGGACGAGGAGGGCGAGGGCGACAAAACCAAAGATGAGGGTGACGAGGGCGAAGGCGAGGTCAAAGAAGAGGATTAAGACGAGAACTAGGTATATGAGGATGAGGAAGAAGATGAAGACAAGGAATACTAGGACCAGAAGGGCACGGAGGACAATAAGGATGAGGATGAGCACAAGGGTAAGGACAACAAATCTATGGTGAGGATGACATAAATTAAGAGGACAAGGATGACATGGACCAGGATAATGAGGACGAGGAGTGTGATGATGGGGAGGAGTAAGAGGAGAGGGACAAGGACACTACACAGTATCTCCTCCACAAATGCAGCAGTTAGTCTGATCCATGGCATTTCTATCATCAATGTTGTTGAACGTTCATCCCACTATTTCTGACAGAGCTATACATAAATGGCAGAGGAAAGGTTGTGACATGTTGGTTAGTGCAATAGATGCAACTTCACTACTGTAACCGGCAGACATCTGTGCATATCTGAGCACGGGGAAGCAGGGTAAAAGCCACTAGGGGCAAAAGATGAACGCACAGGTCTGGCTGTGCTATCGGCTGTTCTATGAACATTAGCTCCTTGTGTATTTGCTGCTACTGGAGCCTGATTAACAAATGTTTTTAGGTTTGTGTGAGTTCAGCAGGGCTGTTCTATTGTCGCTCTGCTTCAGGCCTGTCTGCAACAATCTACAGCCTTGACAGCAGGAGAGAACTCACATGCACATACGTGAGCTCATTAAAGTACTTTAAACTGGTGTTGCCTGTTTTGTACATGAGATAAATGCCTGTTAGTTCTACTCATGTACAACATTCCCTGCATCCACAACACAGCTGCAGACACATATTGACTTACCAACAGATAAGACGTCCATGATGCACTAAATACACCTTCACCTGTTTCTTCAGACTTAATACGTGCTATGTTGATTACAAATGTGTTGCCTACTCACATACGGATAACACTGCATCTTCAAAATTTAGGGTTATCAGAATGAGTTCACACAAAAGGAGTTTTTGTCTTCAATATTCCATGGTAAGTAAAAATGTGCCTCAGATGACTTAAGATATGAAGGTAAACAGTCTGACAAACACAACTTTAATAGATTCACTATCCTTAATTCATAAAATACTTTTCCAAATTTTGGTTGTTCTATCTCATGTATAAACTTATAGTAAGTTTTGCACATTAATTCTGAACAACATTAATGGAAATACATATCAAAATTACAGTAAAATCGTAAGTACATGTAATTGATATAACATACACAAATGCCAAATTTTTCTGTAGCCCAAGGACTGCTACCTATACTTAGCTACCAATACTGTTGTATAATGGTAAAAAATACATGTAAATATGTAAAGTAAGATTTCAAACCTGAAACGTTTATCTGGACGAACAGACCAGTTCATACTATACAATGGCCATGGGGCTTCATATTTATAGATTTCTTTTCGTTTTGGTGGTGCAGTATGAACTGCCATATTACGATATCCTTTTCCTAGAAAAAAAGTTACACAATTACATCATACACAGTCTTTCTTCAAGCAACTTATTACTAAAAATTATTTAACTTAAGACTCAATGAGTAAATATACTAGAAGTAAAATAACATGTTATAGCTTCATCTTAAATTCACATAAAATGTTATCCACAAATATAGTCACCCCCAAAAATTCTTCTAAAATATATGGTCCTTAGTCAAGTCACTACAAGCCTTGAAATTTTGAAATTTTACATACTAATGACAGTACACCATTTCCTAGACACAGTAATTGATGATGTTTGCAACAATGGAGTGGAGATATTTGGTGATTGCTTGACATTGTGGTCACTAGTGCTCTTGAGGAGAATGTGATGTGTGTGTGTAGCGCAGCAACATAATGGTGATGTTGGGGTCTCCTGAGGTAGCCCCTCAACTTAAACCACACTTCCCACAGTCAACAATCAGGAGCAGCCACAATGGGAATGAAAATTAGATCACCATGACGGGACGTAAGTAATCTAACTATCAAAGCACAATAACTCCAGTAGGCTCCAGTCAAGAAAATTTGAAAAATGTGCAATGAATTATTTAGTAATTTAGTAAATAAATAGTACTCCAGAAATTAATTTCAATTGAGGTTAGCTTGTTATTTTAAGATGCAACACTAGTTACGCAATACATGCACTTTAAATACCCACACAGAAAATGAAAAAAATAACAACTGTGATGAACTGAAATCCAATAATAATGCCTGCATAGGTGTACGTAAACTCATTATGAAATAAATGTTGTTGTGGTCTCAGATGTAACTTTTGGGAGCTACGAAAAGTATGTTTTGGGTTTATTAGTTACACAGTAATGTTTATATACACTTGGCAGAAAAATTTAAAACTATAAAAAACGTATTGCGAAACATTTTGCAGATTACATATAAACACAATCATTTTTGTTGAAGGCTACAAAAATTATGAAATGGTTAACAAGCCAGATACATTAAAAATTATCTAAAAGAACATTCAATAAAACACAAGCATTGTGAAGATAGAAAATAAATCATGGTAATGTTATGTTTACTCTGCATAACATGGACACCTACATAATGAGGGAACATATGATTTTAAAACCGAATTTAGTGTAATTATAAAATATTCAATCAACTGTGATCACTTCACAACCACATGTACATTTTTACCCCAAAAAATTATCTATTAAAGTATGATGTACGTTTCTCAAATGTATTTTATCTCTGTACTTGCTTGCTGTATAATTACAGTTGGTGCCAAAGATTACATACAGCCACATAACAGGTGCTAATGATTGCAGTGGTGCTGGAACGGGAAGGGGAGGTACAGTACACTGCACCCCCTTCCAATTTTGGGGTTGGGGTACAACGTAGCATTTGTACCCCTCCCCTAAGTTTGTGTTCCTGACAAGCTGTTAACAACTGTGATAAATCTTATTATGTAATGTCTACTCATTTTAATGATTGTCCTCCTCTCTACAATTTCTCTTCTGTCCAAATCATAATAGATATTTCTGTTGGAAACTTATACCCACAAGGCCACTATTAGGAGAGGGGAAAGAGGAAGGGTTGAGGTTCTAATTTCATTGTTTCAGTCTGGTAGCAAAAACAGTTCAATGTGAAGCTTGATTGTTGGTTCAGTGCTCAAGTCTTATTGGTAAGGTGACATATGAAGCGAGTTTCAAGGTCTCTCTTAAAACTGCTAACTTCTGATCCTCTGAAGCATATAACTATTCCAAGCAGGAGCTGCACTTGATGAAGGTCTTGGTTATTTTCATTTAAGTTGACATAGCTCTTGCAAAAATGTTCCAATTCTTAACATAATTAATTTTTATGCTACGCTAGCGTATTCAGTGAACAGTAATGCTGAAAGTGAATCATAATGAAAAATTAAACAGTTTGGTGTCTCGCTGATTGCTATAAGGTAAGCAAAATTTTATCTGCTGCACATTGAAAAATACTTGCTTTTGTTATTCTAGAAACAAAGAAAGAGTAAGGGAGAATTATGGGCATTATTTGACTCTCCACAGTAATTACTCTAGTACCCAAGACTTCAAAATTTGTTTCTTACTTTAAGATTGGTAGACAGGCCAACGATGGGTTGTTTGAATCTATAAATTTTATTTTCTGTTAGTGTAGATTATTTTTAAACTTGAAAAATTATTTTTTTTTACTTTAACTTTTGTTTTCATGCTCAAATGTATTTGTGAATACAATTATAACTTAAAATTTGCAGCAACTAAAAATTTAGATTAATTAGTGTTTTTAGTTCAATACGAAGAGATGTTCATAAATAAATTCAGGGTATTCCAAAATATTAATCTGAATTATATATATTATTTAGAAACTCTGAAAAATTTTGCATGCTCTATTCAATAGTTAGCAATATAGTTACACTGAACTAAACAGTTGAATAAGCCTTTTTTTTTTTTTTTTTTTTTTTTTTGTTCTGATATGTAAGTTTTTGACTCATGGCATACTCACAAAATTATTTCTAAGCAAAGTGAAGCAAAAAGTTTTCGGACAAAATGTTGTCTTACAAATAATATTACTATTTATTAACTTCATAGCATAAAATTATAAATTACCCAATTCAAAATAATAAGATTTCTGCATGCTACATTTTGGTTTAAAAATTGCTTAAAATAGCACCATTTCACACCTCGAAACTGAAATTTTTCCAGGGAGCACCTCCAGATTACTGTCCAGGCACCAGATAAATTATGTTAAAATTACCCTCCCTCTTCCCAAAAAAATCAAAGGCCTACGACACCATGTATCCCCTCACCCCTCAAAACAAATATGTTCCAGCGCCACTGGTCTTATACTCAAATAAACGTTACTTGTTTCAAATTTCAGCACAAAAAATAGGAAATAAAAAGAAGAAAATAAGTCACAGCATCACATACCGATCTGCACATGTTCACTGTCCCCTGCAGCTTACAAGCATGCATTGAAAGGTAGGTAAAAATAGATTTTAAAAAATTGTGTTTTACAACTGACACTCCCCTGCTGCCTTCTCAGATTATTAAATTAAATTTTTTTTATAGTATGTACTCACTGATTATAGTTCTCTAGGCAAAATAAAGTTCAGTGCTGCACAACTTCCAAGTCTCATTATAAGGTTGGCAAAATGGTATAAACAATTGAAAATCACTACACCATTCAGTTTGATGTATTCCTTATTCCCCTACATAAAACTATATTCCTAATTACGAAGGTAATTGAAGCAAACGACAGATAAAACATGCCTCCAAAATAGATAGTGTTACAATTTATTTTTGACAAAACCCAGATGTATAAAATAATACAAAATCAAGAAAATATTTTTTTAAAATTCTCAAAAAAGAGCATAGAAATTTGTTCAGTAACTTAATGTGACTGTGGAATATTGAATTCTGAGTAAGATGTTGGCTGCACCGGGGGCGCAAAGTAGACAGTGTCGAGAAACACGGCTATGATCAGACTATCTGTTGGAACTTGCCTGTGATTATGGTTAAATAAGTAGAACACGTGGCGACGAACATGGTGTTAACGTACGAGACATTGTAGTGTGATACATCAGTGTCCTGTCTTTAATATGGGAAGTTTCAAGGTGGAGAAGTTTGTTTCCAACAAGAATTCGTGCGAACCTAATTGACGCGAGCAGGGGTTGCAGAGAGGGGATGAATATTGCAATATCTATGGTAAAATTATATGAGACCTGTCCTGCACGACAGTGGTGTGCGCCAACTCGTCAGGGAGGACGAGTACTCGGAGAGCACAGGTCATGCGGCCGATGGCTATGGCGTTAGTTGATTTAATTCCCTCCTGCTCTGCGTCTAGAAACGCAGGGGACACTTTAGGCATTCCCCACGCATCGATGCACACATAAGACACTTGCAAGGGATATCAGGCAACTGGACGCCCACTCACACAATACAAAACACTAGGGGATCAGCTGGTTTTCAGGATTCCATAACATTAAGGTCATGAAGTGGCTAGCCAATAAATAACACACATACCTACTAGAGCGGTTATTATTGAGGAATCTCCGTATGTCAATACATCCTATGCCCGTCCGGTGGGCGCTACTGCATGGGAAAAACAACCATGTGGGCTGGATGAAAATTTAAATAAAGCTAAGCCGATGGGTGTCACGAGTTGCAGGGGTGGAGGAGGTAACTCCAGGTACATAGTAAAGTTAAAGTGAAAAAGTTCCAGACACAAAAATTAACTACTGATATACTGTGATAGCTTGAACAAAGACTTGTTGGTGGCCTGAGTGGCACAGTCGACCTTCTCCTTACGCCGCTAACCGCAAACTGCTGAGCCCGTGGCAGCGCACCTACCTTGTCCAGCAAGTTCCCGCCATGTGCTCATCATTACACAAAAACACTTAAACAATACCAAACAAAGAGACCATAATTATTAAATGCAAATTCTAGACGGTTAGAATCCCAAATAGTATTAGGGAATGTTTCTATAGTTATTTTCAGACATGCAGTTTTCAGGTATCAAGAGATTTATGTTACGTAACATTGCAGTAAAGCGTAGGTTAGCTATTTAATTTTTAGGAAGGAACGGAGAACACTTGAAAGCACTTAACAAATTTCTAATATTTAAATTCACTTCAAAAATAATTTGCAGGATGTTACACGGCATGGCTGGCCGCATGGGCGATTCCACGTTGCTGGCATGGCGCAGGGGTGTTTCTGTAACGTTTGAGGTTAAACCTGAGAGATAATAATTAAAAACTATTAAGTGGAAACAAGGTTATCCTGGCCTTTAAACTTCACTCAACAAACATGGGTGCAACCCACATTTTCGCATTTTGCCCGTAAGTGGCAGCTATTTACTGGCGTTAATATATACGGGGCACTTTCCCTACATTTGCAGGGGGCCTCTTAGCACCAACGCACATTTTGGTACCACCTGGCATCACGGGGGCGGCGTCTGGGCGCAGCTACCCCTTAGCGCCATGTCGCCGGGTGCGTTCCCTTATGCACATGCAGTACTGCCCGCCTTGGCTGTTCCAGTTGGTAGGCATGGTGCGCATGACAAGCTTCAGCTGAGGGGACATGGAACGGTCCGCGTCAAGTGTCCCCCCTTTCAGGGAGTCAGTCTGCGCACCGTGACACCGCTATCACCTTACCTGCAGCAGGAGAAACTCCGAGGACCGGCTGGTCGAGTGCAGAGTGAGTAGTGGCTGGCCGTGTGAAGAGCAAGTAGTGGCTTGTCGCGTGAAGAGCGAGTAGCGGCTGGTCGTGTGACGAGCAAGTAGCGGCTGGTCACGTGATGAGCGAGTAGCGGCTGGTCGTGCCGAGTAAGTAGTGGCTGGTCGCGTGCGAAGTGAGTAGCGACTGGTTGCGAGCAGAGGGAGTAGCGTCCTAGTCGCTGTGGCTGCTGAGCGTGTGGCAACACTGCTTCTGTCGTCTGCGACATCGGGCCACCCTGGCAGGCGGGCCAACCAAAGTGTACCCCGCGCCAAGGGCGCGCTGATCGACGGAGGGGCGGGGGACCCTGTCGTTCCATCGGTGGTCCCCAGGGCCAGCGCCGCTCGAGGGCGACTTCGGAGGTGGCCATGGAGTGTGGTCCAAGGTGGCCAAGCAGAGAGGGGCAGTGTGTGCGCCCAGTCTTCATTCTCTCGCAGTGCTGGTGTTGGGTCAGCACCCGTGTCGCACTTACTGGAAGCCTGCAGCAGGCCAGAAGGTGTGCGTCAACTGTTCGCACTCCGTGGCAACGGGTCGGAAGCGCCGAAGTTCCTCCCTTGGGGGCTGGTGTGAACGGACGGTCCTGTCAGTGCCATCCCCGGTGCAATACCGTGGGAGCGGGGTCAGGCTGCATCTGCAGGTGGCGCCCTGACACTAGACATAAGGACATTTACAACTATGTCGGCGGGCGGTTGGCGCCGCGCTGTGACTCCATGGATGGTCGTCAATTCAGTTGGGCGTGCCGGTTCCCCGTCGGTGGTGTTGACGCCCTCTCCGCAGTGTCCGCTATCAGTTGTCACTGTCAGCTGTGTCCAGGTCACTAAGAGGCACCAAATGCCGCCAGTGAGGGTTCCGCGTCCTGCACTAAGTGCGTCAGGCAGCACCATGCCTGCCAGGTCTGGTCGGTGTGGCGTCGTTGCTAGCGCATTGCTACGTCTCCATCTCGCGCAGCCCTCAGGTCATCACAATGGATTTTGCTTATTCTCCCATTCTGGCGTAAGATGAGATAGGTCGTGTGCCAGCAGGCCCTTACAGCCCAGTGGGATCTGCTCACTTAGTGGCGAGGCCTACGCAGAAGTCTTTCTTTCCCGCCGACAGTGGGTGCATTGATTTTATATGCACTGGCCAGGCTGGAGTGGAGTGGGTGGCTTGCATATGGCCTTGAGCCACTGATGCGTGTAGCGCCGCTGATTGACCCGCTTCGTGCGTGTCACTATCGCCTCTGGTTGGCTCTCACTGCGTGGTCATCGGCCCCTATCTTGTCGGCATTGACACAGTGGTTTTTGTCGCGTAGTTTGAGGTTGTGCCGCAGGTGACTGGCCCGTCGAGGCGTTCACCCGACACCAGAGATTAAACAAGGCAGGCGGCAGGTGTTCCAGCCACGTTGCATGGTTCTTCCCCACACAGAATCGGAGCTGCATCTTCAGGTCCTGGTTCTGATGTTCTGTGGGGTTGAGGTGCGAGTGGTACACTGGCGGCATGCGGTGTTGGACGCCACATCTCTTACATGCATCCCTCCACTTTTTACCAGTGAACTGCGCACCAATATCACAGAGCAGTACCTTGGGGTAACCCCATCTTGTGTAGAATTCCGTGTCCATTGCGCTCATGAGGTTCTTCATCTGCGCACTTGGGAGCACGTACGCCTCCATCCAGCATGAAAACATGATGTCCAGGGCAATTCGTATCGAAACTCAGGAAGACGTGGCTGCTGTTGCTGCTCGCCGTCGGACCTTCATGACTTGTATCGGTTGCATGTCTCGCACAGGTGCATGTGGCGTTGTACGGCTCGTGTCAGCCCTGACCAGCAGAAGAGGCGGTAGGTATTGCAGGTGGTTTGGTACGCTCCAGGGTGTCCGGCAAAATGTCCGTCATGGGCATTGCAGAGACGTTCTCCCGCTCACAAGAGGGCATTAACAGCTTCCATGGCCTTTCTCGCTATGGGGAGCATGTTTCTACTCGGCCGTCAACTATATGCCAGTGATTCACTGTACCTCTCTAACACTCAGCGCGTTTCTCGCGGCATGCCGGGCAGTCCCGTTGCGCCGTCAATACTCCATTGTACACAGCGTTGATGTTCTGCGGTAGCGAGGTCAGCTGGTACAGCTGTGCATCTGCTGAGCATGGGCAGGGTGGCAGGATGTCTTCCCACTCTGTGTCACCGCGTACAATGACGTCGGTGTGTGCATGGCGCATATGATAACGTGTCCGCCAGCTGGTTGTCGTTCCCTGCGATGTGTTCTACCACAAAGTCGTACTCCTGCAGCACTAGCAAACACCTGGCTAGTATGCTACGTGACTCGCGCATAGACTGTAGCCACACGAGACATCTGTTATCGGTACGTAGGGTGAATCTCCAATACTTAAGTACGCTCGGTACAGTTTGGTTGCCCAGATGACTGCCAAACAGCTATGCTCGTTCACGTGGTACCGTTGTTACGTGGGCCGGAACTTGGTGCTTGCATAATCTAAGATGAATAACTCTCCCTTATAGCCATACTGGTACAGCACTGCGCCGATTCCTTCTTGACTGACATTGGTCTGGAGATACAGTGGGCACTGACAGTCATCGTGGGCTAGAGTTTCACACTGGGCGAATGTGGCCTTTATTACATGGAATGCCTTGTCTGCTTCCGCGGTCCAGTGGTACCATTTCTGAGGTGAGCGTAGTGCAGTCAGTGGGGCTGTTATGGTCGCAAAGTCCATAATATGCTCGTGGAGCCTGTTAATTAGGCCAAAAAATTTACGCAGCTGTTTGCGCGTAGCCGGCAGCTGGCACTCCTCCACGAGTCGCAGATGTACGGCATTGGGTTCAACCCCCCTCTCACTCACCACATGACCCAAAAACTCAATGTCCGCCTTCCCTATGTTGCACTTGGGTACCGCGCAGGTCAGCCCATTGATGGCCAGTTTCCTCAGGACAAGCGACAAGTGGATCAGATGTTCTTCCCATTTGTTCGACCACATCAGCACACCATTAAGGTACACTGGAATAAACTCTCCTGATAGGCCAATTAGTACCTGTACCATCATTGTTTGGAATGTGGCGGGCGCTCCCTTCAGGCCTAATGACATAGTGCAAAACTGATACTGACTGCCGTCAGGGGCCGTGAAGGCGGTTTTATCCCAGTCCTGCTGTACCGATAATTGCCAGTACCCACTTCTCAAGTATAGGGAGGAAAACACTTTGGCGCTGCCAATGGTGGCTAGTGCATTCTTTACGCCGATGTACTGCGGTGCTACGTTTTCTGTAGCGACGTTCATGCATCTCAGATCAACACAGAAATGCAATGTTCCATTCTGCTTAGGCACAAGTGTAACTTGTGAGTTATATCGGCTGCTGGCCGGCTCAATGACTCCATCAGCAAGCGTCTCCTTAATTTTCTCTTTGATGACTTTTGCCTTGCATGGCAGATAGCCTCTAGGGAGTGTGTAAATAGGTTTTTGCATGTTTAAGTCGATCCTGTGTTCCGTTACAACGGTGCGCCTCAGGATGTCGTTGGCGGAAAACACTTCGCACCTCTCGCCAAGTCTCTGAAAAACAGCTCTATAAGTAGGGGGCACGTCATTCTATAATTATGTCCTTCAGCTTTACTGTGTGTGCACGGTTGCTTGATTTCGCATTCGTACTATAAGCTGTTCTGCGCTCAATAGTGCCAAAGTGTATGCGCCTTGCCGAGGGCTCTACCACTGTGTTATGTTCTATGAGTCAGGGTAAGCCCAGTATGGCATCTTCCCTGAGCTCAGGTGTGACCAAGGCTGTTGTTATGGTCTCAATGTCCCAGATAAAAACGACAGTAGTAGCCTGGCCTATCGCCTGGCATGTTGCTCCTTCGGCAGCTAGATAAATAGGCTGATGCACTGCAGTGACCTCTCTAGGGTGTACAAACTTTGGCCTGACAAAGTTATGTGAAGCCGCTGTGTCAACAAGAGCGTAACAACGGAGATTGTTTTCACTAATCTAGATTTTAATAAACAGACTATGTTTGCTGAGGATTTTGTGAAGCAAGGTATATTGAGGTGACCTGATGTTTACATTATTCCTGGGCAGAGCGGTGGCGTCTGGTCCTGTTACCCGACTCTCTAGTTCATGACTGAGATAGTACAGTGTTACCACTTCGCCTCCCCTCGCCACTGTAGGCACGTTTTGGCAGTCTTTATGCCAGTGTATTTGACGGCCTGGACAGTATCTGCACGGAAACCAAGGCAACTGACTGTACTCCAGTGGGAGTCACAGTCTGTTTATTTACATTGTGCACATAACCCTTATTAGTGTCACTCTCATACCTGTGATTCCTTCAGTTCTGTTGCTCGGCGCTGGCTGTAGGTGTCCCTGGTGTAGTGGGCACAGCTGTTGCGGACTTCCGCGTGGCATCACCTCCACGTGGCACCGGCGCCGGGTGTAGTGTCTCCCTGTCGAACAGTGCTGCTGACCTTATGAATTCAGTGGCTTGTACAATAGCAGTGGAACGAGCACCGCACGGAATTCTGGGTGTGTCGACTCCGTTATCGCTGTGACCACCTGTCGCGCACTAAGATGTGGTTGATACTTGCGAAGCACATGGTACTTGTGTGACACAAAAGCAGTTAGTAGCTCATTGCCTTGTGACTCGAGGGCCAGGTGGCTGTGCGCTTGCAGCGTCAGGAATGCTTCTCTGTAAAGTGACACAAGCAATCCACCAAACTCGTCCCATAGCATTCCTTACATAGTCATGCCGGCCCACCACTTGCCTGCTTGGCCCGTCAGCTGTTTCCAGATGCCCTGTGGCTATTCCTCCTTGCTTACGCCACAGTGATACAGCCGTCTCGTTCAGTCATCGAGAATGGCATCGGGGTCCTCCACGCTCGTCAGCCTGGCGAAGGATGGTAGGGTCTGGAACTGGCATGGTGTTGACATGACCAGTGGTTTCGTTGTGCCAGTACTGGTTACATGTCATGGCACGTAGGCATTCGCACTTGGGGCGCTTGCGAATACAGGTGGCACTGAGATGTTCAGTACAACAATCACTGTCTGTGGATTGTTGAGCGGCCCTGGGCTGAGAATGTCTAGGGTAGGTTTTGGAAAGTCTACTGTTGCAACGAGCGGCTGACATGTGACGGCAATGCAGCCGAAGCACAGGTACCCGGTGCCGACCACAGTCCGATGTTCCTCCGTCACTAAACAATCTGCGTGTGCGACCTGTTCACAGTACTGACACTATAGCACGGCTGTTGTCATGCGGCAGCACTGGCGTCTGCAGTCACCCACGCCGAGCTTCAGGGCACGCAGAAGCGCTGTCGCAGGTGGTGTAGCGTTTCTACAGCTGATGTGTGGTTGCACCTCTGTTGACCTCTTGCTGTTTGCTGTTAGCTCGGATGCATCACAGCTGAAGGGGTCCCAGTGCACCCGCACAATTTTGGTGGCTGACAGGCTTCCCTCGTGGTACCGGCATTGCACATGGCACACTGTACGGTGTACTGGCCTGGGTGCATACGTACCAGGCTGTTAAATACGTCGCCCTTGATCTGGTTGTTGGTGTTGGTCTCTAAATTGGGCAGTAAGTGTGGGGCGCAAGGCACATAGCTACACCCTTAATGGCCCATTTCCCCGTTTAACACTTCAACCACATGGTGAGCAGGTCCGTTCGGCAGCATCGTTGGACGTCACCCACAGCAGAAAGTCACGGTTGTCGCAGAAGGAGAACTGTGGTGCCATGTCAGCAGAAGTGATATGGAGTGGCATCTGTGGCATACGGGTTATTCTGGTAGTGGCTCATAGCATTCTCTGCACACGTGTCCAGTGGCAAGAGCGCAAGTGGCACGGATGATCAGCTGTTCCCGTGAGGTTACCGGCTTCAGCTCAGCAGACTCCCTTTGCATGGCAATGGGAGGGGAGTTAGACACGGAAATAGATATCATAAGGAGGGGAGAGATGTCCGTGACGGACATGCTGCAACCCCCTCCTGGAAGGGCGTAGGCATGGGGAGGGGAGGGTTGGAAAGCCCTGAAATGCAGGTGCAAGATGGCCACCTTCGCGTACTCTCTGTCCGTTCGCTCAAAATGGTGACCACGTGGCATTTCCGGCGCGGAGAATTCAAACGTGTAATGCATATTGCACATTGATCTTCATACACAATTTTAGACTTTACGAACACCACAAAGTTGGGCGACAAATTGATGGGAGCGGGGATTGCAATGTGGGGATGAATGTTGCAATATCTATGGTAAAATTATACGAGACCTGTCCTGCACGAGAGTGGCGTGCGGACGGCGGGCTGCCCGGTAGCGCCAGCTCGTCAGGGAGGACGTCACTTGGAGAGCACGGGTCATGCAGCGGATGGCCACGGCGTTAGCTGATTTAATTCCCTCCTGCTCAGGGTCTCTAGATACGCAGGGCTCTATAGGCATTCCCCACACCTCTATGCACACACAAGACACTCACCAGGGATGCCGGGCACCTGGACGCCTACTCACACAGTACAAAACACTACGGGATTGGCTGGTTTTCAGGATACCGTAACCTAAGGGTTCACCTTAGTTTTCGACGTATAGATTTATTTTTATATTTGTACCAGATATTTTTTTTTCTTATTTGATGGATAAATTGTGATTAAGTCTTCCTCTCATGAACATTTTGTATCTCTCATAGTTTTTGCGT
>PNEQ01080836.1:61600-115326 GCA_003012365.1 Medauroidea extradentata
ACCAATCATTAAAAATTTCCCTGACCATAATTAATATTATTATAACAACACGCCTACACAACAAACTTTTTTTTTCAGCCTCCACCATCCCCATAGCTGCCCATCATTATCCTTTTAAGCAACAGATATTTTATATAACAATTTAAAACAGTAACATTGAAATAAATACATATAAACTAAGTTGCGGATGCCATATTTGTCTATTTGAAAACTTACACTTAGTAATAATATTATTAATAATTATTATAAAACACCAAAAATATGGATAAAAAGACCAGAAAAACTATCACGTAAAAAAGGAAAAGTGGCCTTCACAGCAGAAAAAAGTGCAGATTGTGAAGAGAGAAGTTTAATACTGTATCATACTCAGAACATTTTCACTGACTTTCTACTCTCTTAGGGTCATTTTCCCTGACTCACAGGGTTTCAAAACATGTTTCCCTGACTTTCCCTGACCACATTAATTTTCCTTGACTTTCACTGACTTTCCCTGACTTTCCAGGTCTGTGGGAACCCTGTGCGTAGTGAGTCATAAACATCAAAATTTGGACTTTACGGTTTTAAGTACGCCACTAAAATCAACTAACATATCAAACCAAAAAAATTCACACTACATGACAATGATGTGCGCTATGATTTGACATACATAAAAACAAAAAATACATAATTTGTATTTCTAAAAAAAATTTTGATATTTTTTTAATTAAATTTCAAAATTCAGCATTTTTAAATTAAAAAAAAGTATTTAATTTTTTGTTTTCATACATGTCAAATCATAGCCTACAACATTGTTATACACTGTGAATTTTGTCAGTTTGGTACGTCAGTTAGTTTTAGTGGCGTACTTAAAACCGTAACGTGCAAATTTTGACGTTTACGACTCATTGCACAAAAACTGTGAGAGATAGAAAAATTTACTAATAGAAGATTTGATCACAATTTATGTCTAAAATAAGAAAACAATATCTGGTTCAAATATAAAAACAAATAAAGACGTTGAAAACTGAGGTGAACCGCTCCTGTAAGGCCGTATAGTGGCTAGCCAATAAATAACACATGTACTTTCTGAAGTGGTTATTATTGAGGAATCACCGTACATCCATACACACATCACTATGGCGGTGGCTGAAGCGGACCCGGACCTATGCCCGTTCGGTGGGCAAAACTGCATGGCAAAAACAACCATGTGAGCTAAATGAAAATTTAAATAAAGCTATGCCTCTGGGCGTCACGAGTTTCAGGGGTGGAGGAGTAAACTCCGGGCACGTAGTAAAGGAAAAGTGAAAAGTTCCAGATACAAAAATTAACTACTGATACACTATGATAGCTTGAAAAAAGACTTGCCGGTGCCCGGAGTGACACAGAGTCGACCTCCTCTTTACACCGCTAACCTCCAACTGCCGGGCCCATGGCAGTGCACCTGCCTTGTGCAGCAAGTTCCCGCCACGCACTCTTCATTACACAAAAACCCTTAAACAATACAAAACAAAAAAAAAGATAATTTTTAAATGTAAATTCTTGACGATTAGAGTCTCAAATAGCATAAGGGAATGTTTCTATAATTACTTTCAGACACTCAGTTTTCGGCTATCCAGAGATTTATGTTCTGTTACATTGCTGTAATGTGTAGGTTAGCTCTTGAATATTTATGAACGAACGGAGAACACTTTAACACACTTAACCAAATTCTTATGTTTAAATTCACTTTAAAAATAACTTGCAGAATTTTATGCGCCTTGGCTGGCCGCATGGACGAGTCCATTTTGCCGGCACGGCGCAGGGGTGTTTCTGCGACGTTTGAGGTTAAACCTGACAAATGACAATTAAAAACTATTTAAGTGGAAACAAGGTTACCTCTGGCCTTTAAACTTCACTAAGCAAACCTGTGTGCGACTCACGTTTTCGCACTTTGCCTGTAAGTGGCAGCATGATATTCGCCACGTAAACAGCTGTTTACGTGCGTTACTACGTACGGGGCACTTTCCCTACATTTGCTGGGGGTGTGTTAGTACCGACGCACATTTTGGTACCACCCGATGTCAGAGGGGCGGCGTCTAGGCGCCGCTTACTCTTAGTGCCACGTTGCCGGGTGCATTCCCTTATGAAGGTGCTGTACTACTGCCTGCCTCGACTGTTCCAGTTGGTAGGCGCGGTGCTCACGACTGGCTTCATCTGAGGGAATGCGGAACGGTCCGCGTCAGTATGCAGAATGCTTGGAACAGTGTTTCATCGCCAATAATGTCGGTGATACAGAAGAGGACCACATGAAACATTACGTGATTTTCATATTGTCTTTAGACACGGATACATATGAAGTGTTACGGAATTCGTGCGAACCCAAGAAACTCCAGGACTGGAGTTATAAGGAACTTTTGAAGTTGTTGGGCGAGCACTATTCCCCAAAGCCATCAGTCACAGCAAAATGGCACAGTTTTTACAAGGCCGTGTAACAAGATGGTGAAATAGTGGCTGAATTTGTAGTTGTGCTACGGAAACTAACCAGATTTTGTAATTTTGGCATGACTCAGCCCTGCGTGACCAGTTTGTGTTCGGGGTAAGAGACAAAAATATTACACACAGGTTGTACTTGGAAGCAGAAGACATCACATTTGAAAAAACTATATAACTCACAGTTGCATATGAAGCAGCAATTGATAATGCTTCTTGAGGTGTGGCATAGTTAAAGGTTAGTAAGAGACCTGGTCAGCCATCTCCAGCGACAGAGGCTGAACATTTGGTTAAGGTTAGGCCTAGGAATGTAGATGAAAAAGGATTAGAAGCAATGAAATGTGATTGTTGTGGAAGGGTAAATCAAATGGTGAAGGACAGTAAATTCATGAATTACAGAAGCAACAATTGTAAACAGCTGGGTCATTTGCAGCACATGTGCCCTAATCTAGCAACATCAAATAAATGAGAGTCTAGAACACACAACTTTGTTGTGCATGAAGGTGCAGAAGAACAAACTATCCATTTAGATCAGTTGGGAAGTGAATTTACATCAATGTTTTGTAAATCAGCAGGAACAAAACCAAAGCCATGTTTTAGTTGTTGAGGTAGTTATATTTGGAAGTGGACAGTGGTGCTGCCATATCTACATTATCAGAACATACCTACAGACATTTGTTCACAACCTATCCCTCGAGTTATACTAATGTCAGAATTAAGTCTTATACCAATGAAGTTATGAATCCATGTAGTATATTAAAGGTGCCCGTGAAGGTGATAGGACAACTCAATACCACCAACTCAGATCTTTCTGTAGTGTGAAATTATTGCCCTCCTTTGCTTGGGAGAGACTGGTACGTAGCTTTACATTTGCTTTGTCCACGCTTGTACCATGCTGACACATCAGAGAAACAAAAATGGGAGTTTTTCAACAGCCTGGCAGTGAAATTTCCATTGGTTTTTTATTGGGGCCTGGGAACTTTTTCTAGAGGACAAGTCTCTTTATGGGTAAAGGAAAATACCACTCCTGTATTTTTGCCCTCCAGGACCCTTGCCTTTGCAATAAAAAGCAAAGTGGATGTGGAATTAGATAATCTCTTAGGACTGCACATTCTGCACGCAGTAACATTCAGTAAAGTTCCAGTGGCAAAAAGTGATGGCAGTGTATGCATACGTGCTGACTTAAAATAACAGTAAATCATAAATAAGTTCCAGAATATTACCTATTACCAAAGGTGGAGATGTTTGCAAAATTGAAAGGTGGTGAGGAATTCTTTACAGTAGACTTGCCTCAAGCAATTCAGCAACTGAAATTGGATGAGATATCTCAAAATTTGTGCATCATCAATACTTACAGGGGTCTTTCAAAATATAGCAGACTGCCTTTTGGAATTGCTTCTTGTCCTGCAATATTTCAGCATACAATGAAGCAAGTCCTTCCGAGCCTAGAATGAGTCGTTCTCTTTCAAGATGGTGATTTAGTTACCGGGCCAACAAGGGAGCAGCACTGGAAGGATCGGAATACTGTGTTCCAGCATCTAGATAAGAATGGTCTTAAAATATATGTAAAGATGTGAAAAAATTTTTTAGCCTTCAGTAACCATCTTAGGTCATATAATTGACAAAGAGGGGCTGCACACTTGCAGTGACAAAGTCAGGCGAGTTGTAGATGTGCCAGCTCCGCAAGATCTCAAGCAATTGTGTACATGGCTTGGATTGGTCAACTATTGTGCACATTTCCTACCCAACCTTTCTACAATCTTGGCACATTTGCATGATCTTTTGAAGAAGGGATGTCGTTGGAATTGGACATCACAATGTGAAGTGGCCTTCATGAAGCTCAAGAGTTTGACTATGGGAATCTCTAGCAATAACTATTGTCGTGAAGAAATTCTTCCAATATCTGTATGGGCGGAATTTCTCCTTTGTAACTGACCATCAATCCCTAAATCACATATTTGGGAACCATTGTGGCATTCCTCAATTGGCTGTGAATCGCCTACAGTGTTGGGCTGTCATGTTGCAAGGAATTGATTATGTAGTGCAGTACGTGAGGGGCTCAGAAAATTCAAATGCAGATGCCCTTTCCAGGCTACCATTGCACTGAGTGGAGGTTACAGAAGAGTTTTCTTATCTACATGTTGGAGTCACCAAGTTTTCGCCAGTGAGAGCACAAGCCATTAGGATCACTACAGAACATGACCAGGTTCTGAGCACGGTTGTGTTGTATGTTCTTGATGGTTGGCCTGCTGAAACTGAGGAGACCTTGAAGCCATTCTATACAAGAAGACTTGAATTGACACTTGAGCAGGGTGTGCTGTTGTGGGGTCAGAGTGGTGGTGTCATCAACTCTACAGAGAAGAGTCTTGAAGGAATTGCATTCCAGCCACTTCTGTGTTTGTAAATTGAAGGCTCTGGCACGATCCTATGTTTGGTGGCCAAAGTTGAACGATATGTTGGAAAAAGTCACAGCATTACGTGCTTCTTACTTTCGGGAGAATACCACGCCAGACAAATCCATCCTTCTGCACTGGGTATGGCCTGGCAAGCCATGGTATAGGGTACACATGGACATTGTCGGCCCCTTCTTGGGGTAGAAATTCTTGGTGTTAGTGGATAGCTACTCCAAATGGCCTGAAGTGTGTGAAATTACAAGTACTAGCAGTACTACAGTTATCGTCAAATTATGTGGGTGGTTTGCAGTATGCTGTCTTACAGAGCGGCTTGTTTCGGACAGTGGACCCCAAGTTTCCTCAGAAGAGTTTCAAAATTTCTGCCACCAGAATGCTATACAGTACACATTTTCCCCACCATACCACCCAGCAATAAATGGGTAGGCTAAAACATGGTCAAAACGTTCAAGCTCCTCCACTCTGGCGTGTCAATGAAGGTAGCACTCCGCCAGTTCCTTCTGAGTTACCGAACGATGCCACATGCTGTACAGGTAAGTGTCCCAGCACTATGATGTTTGGCAGGGTACTGTACAGTAAACGCTCCTTGGTTACGCCATCAAAAGCAAACAGAGTCGCTAACAACCAGCCGTCTCTTGTTTCTTCACCTTGGTGCAGGTCAGAAATTTTCGCGCTTGGCAGTGCAGTGGTCTTTAGAGTTTATGGGCATGGAGAGAACAAGTGAGACAGAGGCATTGTCATTGACAGACTTGATCCTCTCACTTATAAGGTGAAAAGTGCAATGTAATTTTTGTATGCGTTCTTGGTTATGTATTTGAAATATAAGTTTATATATCCATCTTTCTTCCATATAATGATGTGGGGGTGTAATATGGGATATTAAAGTCTGAGAGGTTGGCTGCACCAGGGGCGCAAAGTAGACAGTGTCGGGCAACACTGATATGTTCAGGCTATCTGTAGGATCTTGCCTGTGATTCTGGTTAAATGTAAATACAACAGTGACATTTATTTGAAATTAAAACGTTAATGTTGTACTGGCTCCTACCATAACAGATGAGGGGAAAAATGGATTTATGGCAAACACAGCCTAAGTTAGACAGAAATGTGAAATAAACAGTAAACTCACGAGACTCACAACATAATTCCGGCTATAAAGGGTAAATTAATTTCTTTTACCAGTATATTATTGTTTTATTTTTAAAGTGACAAGAGCCTCATAACTGTGTCATTATCAAATTTTTCACAACATTGCAGTCTTTGTTGTTCACGTATTTATGTAGCACATATTCAAAAAGTTATTGCATAACTTGATTTATTTCTGCATAAAATTATTTCCTTTATTTACTAAAAAAAATTCATTACTTAAAAAGTTTATTTGATGAAAATGAAAAAAGGTCATTTCAAACAAACCTTGCCTATTCAACATGTCCTGTCTGCTAAATGGGTTTTAAACATCTGGTTAATATAGCCCTGAACTTAAAAATTACGTAAAAATTATTTTTGGATTCTTAAATACACAAATAACCATTTCTATATAAAATTCTAAATATTTTATATTTTCTTACAAATGTTAAGTATAGGCTATTTATATTTACTCTGACCCTAGAGTGTGTCATAACTGTTACTCTAGGAGTGTTATCCCTGACTTTTGTTCAAAGAAAGAAATATTTTGGTTTTTGTAGTTCGTAACTAAAGTCATTTAGTGTTTCGTTTGTAGGTTACTTGTAGTCCTTCCACTTAATGTAGTTCTAAAGAAAAGAGATGGAAATCTGATTGATAATAATTAATACTGTAATTCATTTTCAGGAGTGTTGCCTAAATTTTTTCACATAAAATGTCAACTTAGTAATGAACAGTTATCAAAAACAATTTAGTTAACAATATGTATGTGCAACCTACATAACCTCATATGTTAGAACGTAAGTTTTTTTTACCAAGAACAATCCTTAGAACTAGTCAGTAGTGTTACCTGTCATGATCTATTCATTATTCAAGAACGAAAGTTTTTTGCACGCACGACTCGAACTTGCCCCACTTTGCGGGCGCGCAACGGCCGCACCGCAGGTGGTGTCTTGTCCAAACCGAATTTGAAAACACCTTCCATCCTTCCTCCGTCAATCCCCCCACCCCCAAATCCCTCCGAGGAGATGCTGTGACCGGAGGGTCCCGTTTTCGGACGTTTAGCGCTTTTCGGGCCATGAAATCTAAACGGTTCGAGATATCGACTTGAAATGTTGTACACGTGCTCTTCTCAACGATATCTCAAACTCCATTTTACTGATTTTCAAAATTTTGATTTCTAAGGGGTATTCCACTTTTCGAAATGCTCCAAATCTTTTTTTTTTTTTTTTTTCGTTTTGTTAAAAAGATCGGTAAAAGTTTAGCGGTTGAAGGATTTTTCGACAAAAATATTTTTCCGATTTCGTTTAAGGGGGCTCCAGCTTTGGGGGCCCTTAACTTTTGAACTGTTCGACCTACAGTGTTGGGATCTAAAACATACACTATTCTAACACATTTTAATTCAACTCGAAAAAATTTTCAACACTGTGTGTTTACAGTCCGAAATAAAATTTTAATTTTTTATTCTAATTCTGCGCATACAGTTACATGACCATGCCAAATTTCGTTTTTACTTTAGGAGTTATGAATTTTTAAACATTTTAAAGGGGTCAAAATTCAAATGCCTATCACTTTGTTAATATTTGTGTCACGAGACTGAGCTTTTGGCAGTGGGTTTTCACGCACGCTCTTTACTCTTAACTTCATACATTTTTCATTTTTTATAAGCCCAACATTCCCGATTCCATTATCCTACTACGAAAATGGAAATAACACCCTGTACTAATTCTCAGAAATTCATATTGTCATTTTTTTCTCAATTCTACGTGTCCAGTTACGTAACTGTACCGAATTTCATTCAGATATCACAAACAGTTTGGAAGTTGTCAATTTTTAAAATTATGTTTGAGGGGGTACCGATATAAATGCCTGCAACTTTCACCTCCAGACGTATTTGCCAGATTTTCGGAAAAATTACCGCAGCAGGTCCAAACCAATGACATTCTATTTCATCTATTGCCTGATTTTCGGAATATTGCAGTGGCGGGTCCGAACCCAGGACGTTTTATTTTTTATTGCAACCTTTTCGGAAAATTACCACAGTGGGTCCAAACGCAGGACATTCAAATTTTCTATGAGAGGCCAAATTTTCCGTGATATTTTGCGCATGGGTATTACATTTCACGAAGACTGTTTGTAACACTACTTCTTCTAGGGAAACAATGTTCCCTGTTGTTGAGTTTTGCCCGTTTCGGTAGCACGCGAGTCTCGCTGGTACGCCACCTGGTTTCTGTTCATTATTCAAGAACGAAAGTTTTTTGCACGGGCGACTAGAAATTGCCCCAATTTGCGGGTGCGCAGCGCTCGTACCGCAGGTGGTGTCTTGCCCGAAACGAATTTTAACACACCTCCCATCCTTCCTCCGTCGATGCCGTTACCACCTGGACCCCACCTCCCCTCTTCCCTTAGGAGGAGATGTTGTGACCGGAGGGTCCTGTTTTCGGACTTTTCGCGCTTTCCGGGCCGTGGACTCTAAACGGTTTGAGATATCAACTTGAAATTTTGTACGGGTGGTTTTTTCGATGATACCTTGAACTCCATTTTACGGATTTTGGAAATTTTGATTTTTAAGGGGTAACACTTTTTTTTTTGGGGTGCTTCCAAAATTTTTCTTTTTGAATTTTTTTTTCAGATTTTCGTTTTATTAGAAAGATCGGTAAAAGTTTAGCGGGTAAAAGAGTTTTCGACTAAAAATATTTTCCCGATTTCGTTTAGGGGGGCTCCAAATTTGTGGGCCCATAAACTTTTGAACCATTCGACCTAGAGCGATTTTTAGTTCAGCTAGAAAAAAAATTTTCAACATTCTGTATTTATGGTCCAAAATTAAATTTATATGTATAATGGGATTCTGCGCGTACAGTAACATGACCATTCCGAATTTCTTTCGTTTATCTCTATTACTTTAGGAGTTATGAATTTTTAAACCATTTTCAAGGGGTTAAAAATTAATTTACCTATAACTTTGCTGCTTTTTGTTTCCAAAGTTATGGTGAAAATGCCACGTACGCCCTTTTTGGCATATTTCTATATATTCCCCACCTTAAAGTAACACTACATTCCCACTTTCAATGTTTTACGTAGAAAAGTGACGAAGTTATGGCGAAAATGCAACTTACGCCCATTCCACATATTTCTACATATTCCCCACCTTAAAGTACCCCTACACTCCGAGTTTCGATGTTCTACGTCGAAAAGTGCAGAAGTTGTGGCGAAAATGCCTCTTACGCCTTTTCTACATATTTCGACATATTCCCCACCTTAAAGTACCCTACATTCCGAGTTTCGACATTCTACATCAATAAAAGCGGAAGCTATTGCGAAAATGGCACTTATGCTCTTTCAACATATTTCGACATATTCCCCACCTTAAAGTATCCCTACATTCCAAGTTTCGATGTTATACGACGAAAAGTGCCGAAGTTATGGCGAAAATGCCACTTACACCCTTTTCACATATTTTGACATATTCCCCACCTTAAAGTACCACCACATTCACACTTTCGATATTTTACGTTGAAAAGTGAAGACGTTATGGCGAAAATGGCACTTACACCCTTTCCACATATTGCCCACCTGAAAGTACCCCTACTTTCACTTTCGACCATCTATGTCGTAAAGTGCCAAAGTTATTGCGAAAGTGCTACATATGACCTTTCGACATATTCCCCACCTTTAAGTACCCCTACATTCCGAGTTTCGATGTTATACGACGAAAAGTGCCGAAAAGTTCCAAAGTTATGGCGAAAATGTCACACCATTTCAACATATTTCGACATATTCCGCACCTTAAAGTACCTCTACATTCCGAGTTTTGACACTCTACATCGAAAAGTGCAGAAGTTATGGCGAAAATTCCCTTTCGACATATTTCCACATATTCCCAACCTTTAAGTACCCCTATGTTCCGAATTTCTATGTTCTGCATCGAAAAGTGCAGAAGTGATGGCGAAAATGCCACTTATGTTATTTCGACACATTGACATATTCCCCACCTTGAAGTACCCCTACATTCCCAGTTTCGACATTCTACATCGAAAAGAGCTGAAGTTATAGCTAAAATACAACTAAATACTTTTGACATGTTTCGACATATTCCCCAGCTTAAAATACCCCTAAATCCCCAGTTTCGGTGTTCTACATCAAAAAGTACCGAAGTTATGGCATAAATGCCCCTTACGCCCTTTCGACATATTTCGACACATTCACCACCTTAAAGTTCCCTTAAATTCCCAGTTTCAACATTCTAGATCGAAAAGCACCGATGTAATGGCGAAAATGCCACTTACACCCGTTCGATATATTTCGACAAATTCCCCTCCTTAAAGCACCGATACATTGTCAGTTTCGACATTCTACATCCAAAAGTGCAGAAGTTATGGCGAAAATGCCACTTACAACCTTCCGGCATATTTCGACATATTTCCCACCAAGTACCTCTAC
Source organism: Medauroidea extradentata (assembly GCA_003012365.1). Classification (NCBI taxonomy): domain Eukaryota; kingdom Metazoa; phylum Arthropoda; class Insecta; order Phasmatodea; family Phasmatidae; genus Medauroidea; species Medauroidea extradentata. Next base: position 72,019 of record PNEQ01080836.1, read on the forward strand.
ATTCAGAGATTTGACATTCTACGTTGAAAAGTGCCGAAGTTATGCCAGTCAAGCGTAAAGCGCACCAACAAATGCCAGGCCCTTCCCATTCTCAGAGTGCGAAACTGTTTCCTGCACCTGCGGCCAAAATACCTACCATCAACACAAGTCAGGTAGCTGGACCTTCCAATGCACCTGATGTGCCCATGCCTCCACCTGCAGCAAAAAAATGCTCCAAAAAGTGCTCTAAGCCCATAAGTCAAGTCCCCAGATGTACGCTTCCACATGACGAGCCTTTACAAGGAGCTTCGCAATCACCTGACGTGTCTGCGACGGAGGTCCGCGATATACCGGTGCTCGATGACACTGCTTTAATCGGCGAGGATATCACCCGGCAGTTGTTGGGCGCATTTTACGAATAGGACACCACCCTGTTATCCTTCTAGAAGAAAATGTAACAGCGCACACCAGGGTGAGACCAAGAGTGTATCACGCCCGTACCTACCACACTGCTCGCACAGGACGAGTTGTGTATGTGGATAACCATGACTTGGGCCCGATGAACAGAGAATGCTCACATTGCGGTGCGCTCTACTTCAGGGTGAAGGCATCAAAAGGGATGGTTCCTTCTCTGTCTGTTGTATGAGAGGTAAGATAAACCTGCCTCCTCTGGGCGAGGTGCCCGACCTACTTTGCCACTGGCGATTCGGATGAGTGTGCGGATTACAGACAATTCATAAGGAACTACAATTCCGCTCCCTCTTTCGCATCTTTCTGTGCAGATGGCATTGTTCGTTCTACCGCCAGATCTGTCTATACTTTCACAATTCAAGGCATACATAACTTGCCTGTAGCCTCAAACGAGGTTGCTGTCATATTCGTGGGCGATGACCCACCACTCAGGAATGACATTCGGATCCACCCCAGAGATTGTCCTGTCCAGAATGTAAATCAACTGAATGCATGTGTCGATGCAATGACTTACCCTATGCTTTTCCCACATGGCGAACCTGGCTACATCAGTGGTATGGATCACCACTTCGTCGTAAGCGTATTGCACAATATCATCACGTGTAACGAATTCTATACCTACCGCATAATGGTAATGCAGGGATTCTCTATTCTTCACCATTCTGGAACGCTCTTCCAGCAATTCTTGATGGATTGCTACTGCAAAGCCGAGTCGCTTAGAATTTGGTACATCAGAAAAAACCAAGACTAGATACGTGTCGAGGGGTACCAGGAGCTCTTGGAGCATGTTCACCAGGCTGGAGACGAAGCAGATACCAGGTTTGGCAAGAAGGCAATTCCTCCCTCTTCTTTATATGGGTCGGCCAGACAGCTCCATCATTCCTACCAAGATGCAATTGCCATCATGAGACAATTCGGCAGCCCTGACCTGTTCGTCACTTTCATGTAACCCCAAGTGGCCGGAGATTGTGCTCAACCTGCAAGGCCATCAGCAGGTTTGTCACCGCCCGGACTTGGTGTGCCATGTCTTCAAGATCAATTCGAGGCACTCTTGGAAGACATCACCAAACGTCAAATTTTCGAACAAGTTGACAAATTTGTTTATTTGATAGAATTCCAAAAGCGCAGCTTGCACATGCTCACATTCTCATCATTCTCTGTAAAGATGATAAGGTTCAGACGCCCGAAGAGGCCGACAAAATTTGCTCTGCTCGGATTCCAGATCCTGTTGCCGAGATGCAGCTGTACTGCTTGGTCAAGTCCCACATGGCGCACGCCAAGTGCTGGCATAACACCCCCTGCTTCAGAGACGGCAAATGCCAATTAAACTTTCCGAAATCTTTCAGAGATGAGACGCTCCTCAATTACAAGGGGTTCGTCCAGTACCGTAGGCCCAATGATGGCCGAGTTTTCAACATTTCCAATAACCTGTACAACACGCACATTGTGGCTTACAACTCATACCTTCTTCAAAAATATCAATGTCATGTTAACGTGGAGCTTTGCTCTTCCATACAAGCCACAAAATACTTACTCAAGTACGTGTAGAAGGGCCACGACTCTGCTGTTGTGGAGGTGGTCATTGATGAGGTGGCCTCTTTTCTCGACTGTCACTTCTGGAGACTTCTTTCCGTCAAAATGTCTGACAAGAACATCGTCGTGGTGAGGTTGGGGTTGCACCTCCCCGACATGCATCCAGTCTTCATAACCTGCAACAATGTCACTGCTGCGGTGCAGCAGGCCTCGGACAGGCACACGCACTTGACTACGTATTTCCGTTTCAATCTACAGCACAAGTTGCGCCATCATTCCGGCAACGGAGAATATGGTTCCACACAGTGTCCTCTTCACCTTAACTTATGTTAATTTCCCCAAGCACTTCGTTTGGAAGGACAAGCAGAAGATGTGAAAACCTAGGGAGAAGAGCGGATTCAATGCAATATCAAGGATGTTTCAAACAAAGCCTCAGGATTTTGCTGCACAACATCAAGGGCGCTACCTTTTTCGAGGACATTCGCATGGTCGCTAATGTGCTGCACCCAACGTTCAAGGATGCCTGTCAACAGTTGCTTCTGCTCGACTGCGACGATATTTATGAGTTTATGCTCTTCGAGGCTGCCTCACGGTCTGTTCCTTCGCGTCTTAGGGTCTTCTTTGCACACAATCTCTTTCACTGCAACCTTTCTGATCTTTTGCATTTGTACGAGCGATTAAAACCTCACCTTTTGGACGACACGACCGATTATTTGGCCGCCAACGAAAACAGAGCTCTTATTCACATAGCTTCACGTTTGTTTTGTTTCGGCAAGACTTTCGCCGATTACAGGCTCCCTGCTCCCGACCAAGATCATCTGCACGACCTGCCTCAGTTCGATGGCGATGAAGAACTTGCCTGATCAGTGCTTGGTCTGCAGAGCCTCAGTGAAGGGCATTCTTCTTGGATGGCCCTGGAGGATCCAGAAAGACCTTTTTGTATAACTACCTCATCTACAGCCTTTGTGCTGAGAGCAAAACTGCGTGTTAGGTTGCTTGGACCGGCATTCTTTCCATTCTCCTTTCTGGCGGGACCACTGCACACTCCCTTTTCAAACTTTCCGTTCCAATTTTGAATGATTCCACTTGCAATATTGCCCATCAATCTAAGAAGGTTGAGCTTCTGCTCACCTGCAGTCTCACAATTTGGGATGAGGCGCCCATGACACCCAAAGGCACCCTTCATCATGTCGATATGATGTTAAGGGACATCATTAATATCGACCGCGTCAAGTTCGGTGGCAAGGTCTTGCTTCTCGGCGGATATTTCAGGCAGGTCCTACCTGTCGTGCAGCACAGAGGCAGAGCCAATCAGGTCAACAACTGAATTAAAAATTCTCCCCTGTGGCCATCCTTCAAGCAGTTGCATATGCAAGTCAACATGCGGGCGGATCAGGGAGAGGAAGAATTCCAAGGCTTCCTCATGCAGGTCAGCAATGGGACACTGCCACCAGCCCAGAGACTGCCAGAAGACTTCATCGAGCTGCCAAAATGCATCGCCCTCCCGGATGGCGTGGACATCTGCTACATTGTATTCGGCGACGAAGCCCTCACCGAAGAGGTGCGTACTTGAGATACGTTACAGTGTCTTAAAGGTTATGCGTCGGCACCCTTCCATCGGCACAGTTAATGTACGTTTCTCATTCTGTTGTTCTATGTCGTCAGCACGCGAGCAATCCTTTGCCCGAAGAATGATGATGGTGATGTTATCAACCAACAGATGATGAACCGCCTGGCATGCGTAACTAAAACTTTCTTCAGCGTTGACAAACTTGAACTCTCTGAGGGTGATACAATGAATGTGCCCACAGAGTTCCTCAACTCTCTTTCCCTGCCTTCTCTTCCCCTCATTCCTTGACCATGGCTGCTGGCTCATGCTTTATACTACTCAAGAACCTCGAACCTAAGAATGGCCTCTGTAATGGCATGTGTTGCATCGTTGTGCAAATGACAGATTATGTCACAGATGCCAAGATCCTCACTGGCTCATTCAAGGGTCAAAGAGCCTACATTCCTCGAATAAAACTTACTTCTTTAACCACTGACTATCCATTTGTCTTTTCGAGAACTCAGTATCCCATCAGGTCTGCCTTTGTGATGACCATCAATAACAGCCAGGGGTAAACCTTTCACCGCATCAGTCTCTTTCTTCCTCAATCTGTGTTCAGCCACTGCCAGCTTTACGTCGCTTTTTCCAGAGCCAAGCGCTTCGGTGCTGTTTCTATGCTTATCAAGGTTCCTTCTGACGTTGGTTTGCCTCACCAATAATGTGGCAGATGCTTCACCCACAACGCCGTTTATCCTGGATTATTTAATTAATTCAACTATACTTCCCTTTCGGCTCTGTTCTTCCTCAGGTCCTTCCAGAACCTAAGCAAAACAAATGTTTACCACCTAATTTTCCTCTACTTCATTCCTATGCTCTGATACCTTCCTCATCTCTATCATTTTCCTTTGCTAACTATTCCGACCTCTTGGGTGAACCTCCTGAAGACGGACCCGGACAACATCTCCGAGTGCTGACCCACGACATGTGGAGGTGTCCCCGGTGGAGCTGCTGCCCCTTCGACATCTTCCAGAAAATTGGTGGGTATATCCTTCAGACAACATTGTCCACAGCACACGACACTCCTGTTACACCTCCACTACATATCTTATAACTTATGCACTTGACTACAAACACCAACACTGCACAACACATCAAACTTCCCTCTAACTCGCGCCTTCTAAAACTAACCCTGTACAATACATTCACTCACGATATTAATCTCTTCACTTGCCTACACTTACACAACTCTACACAATACATTGCACCCGTAATGCAGCCTGCACGCTCCTTCCAGCGGTGTTGCTATTCCCAAGCCCGGGAAAATGCAGAGGGAAATTTGTGTCTGTCTTAAAGACACAAATACAATTCGCCCTTTGTTTGTCTGCAATGGCACACCACTACTTCCATCACCACCAAGCAGGTGTCTATGCCAAGAATCATTGCATTGGCCAAGATACTGAGCTTCGGCACCCTTTCAAGGCAAGGGGTTTAACTCCGACTGCTGGCAACAACCAAATAAACATTGCCAGGCAGTTGCAGTGCCTTACACCAGTCGCTAATACAACTTCTTCTAGTGAGATCATATTCCCAGTCGACGAGTTTAGCCCATTTCGGTCAGCACGTGAGTCTTGCGGGCACGTCACCTGGTCTATTCATTATTAAAGAACTAAAGTTTTATTGCATGCACAACTCGAAATCGCCCGAATTTGCAGGCGCGCAATGCCTGAACCCTTCGAGTTGTCATGCCCGAACCGAATTTTAACACACCTCTCATCCTTCCTCTGTCCATCCCCCCCTCCCGGACCACCACACCTCTCTCCAAGAAGGAGATGCTGTGAACAGAGGGCCCTGTTTTCGGACTTTTCGCACGTTTCGGGCTGTGGAATCGGTTCAATATATCGACGATATTTCAAACTCCATTTTACGGAATTTTGAAATTTTGATTTTTAAGCGGTACCCCTTTTTCGGGGTGCTCCAAATCTTTTTCTCTTCAATTTTTTTTTATATTTTCGTTTTATTAGAAAGATTGGTAAAAATTTAGCGGGTGAAGGATTTTTCGACTAAAAATATTTTTCAGATTTCGTTTAAGGGGGCTCCAGCTTTGGGGTCCCGTAACTTTTGAACCGTTCGACTTACAGTGCTGGGATCTAAAACTTACACTATTGTAACACATTTCTATCCGCCCTAAGCGATTTTTAGTTCAACTCAAAAAAAAAATGTTTAACATCCTGTATTTACAGTCCGAAATTACATTTATAAACATATATATATATATATATATATATATATATATATATATATATATATATATATATTTATTTATTTATTTATTTATTTTTTTTAATTCTGCGCATACAGTTGTAACATTGCAGGACAAGGGTTTTTATTTGGTAAATTAATATCTTATGTGATCGTAATTTTCTAATATGTTTAAAATTGTAATTTTATTTTAGTGGATTCGGTTCCAGAGGGGCGAGAGTAGAGACGCAGTTATTTAGTCCTGAATGTTCTAGATAGGGCGTAATGTTTGTCGTAATGGCCAAGTGGTCTTGGTAGGAGGCAGTAGCTTTGTTTTCTTTTTGTGTTCTAGTTTTTTTTCCGCTGGAGTTTTGGCGCCGTTTGTTGTTTTCATGCGTAGTTTATGATTGTGCACTAGAGGGTTCTAGATAATGGAACGAATGACGAAGATCACGCCACGGAGAACCAGCCAATGAGAGCACGGCGTGTGGCACACCTTCGCCCTTCGTTCTGGAATGTTCTGCCTCCACAATTTTAGAATAAGTCGTGACGCGATCCTAAGCGGATTTGTGCGGGGCTGTGCCCAAAAATACTTTATGAAGTGAAGTTCGTGAGTCGAAATATAACATGCACTGGTAGCACCGCAGTCTCCATTCTTTAACCTTTCTTTCGGACAAGTTTGAACTCAACAAAATTCGTTTCCGCCCATGCACGTAGGCCGCTAGGTGCAGAGAGCCAGGATGGCTACTCATTCTTCTTCGCTGCGTGTGTATATTCACCGTGTGCATAGGCGAAGCTACGGGGTGGTCCGGGTATGCACAGGACCACCCATTAGGTCTAACAGGTGTCAAGACAAATCTTAATACCAACTACATTAGTAGTGATGGAGAACACCTCAAACTTTCTTTTCACAAGCACGTGAACAATGGGAACACTAAAGTATCTATAGAATACCCTTGCAATCACGCATACACAAACGGAAAAAATGGAAATATCGAAAGCATAATACTGTACACTGTTTTCGTCAGTTCATGAAATTTGCACTTGCGCACTACAGCACTCAGCTAGTTGGCTTGACGCTGTATGCACATAACCGTAAAATGCACACTTAAGTCTAAAATTTCAATTCTGCAGTATGAAAAGATTGTCTATGTCGGATCAGCAAGCGATTACATGTTTCTTCAAATGTCTGAAGAAAAACGAGAGCAGTGGTGATGACGGACAAGATACTGGTAGTGAGTGTGACTTTTTGTAATGCTATTACGACAGTTTTTTGTTTGTTGTTAATTACAAAAAATATGCACTGTAGAATCACGCAGTTTTAAATCTTACCTTTTTTTAATTGATATTTTTCCTGTTATGTGTATTAGATATTACTGATATATTATTTGTGATTTATAATTTCTTGCAACATAGTGAGAATATATCTATTTGCAAACTGTATTTGCTTGCAAAGCTGAAGCTGTGTCAGCTATTCAAATGAACTATGAGTCTATTGTGAATGCTATTGAGACAACAGTGGAAGGGGCTATTAACGGTAAAGCCAGAGCAAGTGGGAAAGGTATCCTCATTCAGAAGAAGTCTTTTAACTTCATAATGAGCTTAGAAATCATGCATCCAATTTTACTGATGATTTTGAAGACAAGCAAAATGTTACAGTCATCTACAATTGATCTGTGTGTGGCAATGGATGAAGCTTGCTGATGTGGCAGATGCTTGCCTCTGTTGTACTACATTTGAGAAATGAAGAGTCAAGCTTCGATGAGATGTACGGTAAGGTAGAGAAAAAAATGTGTCAAATTAGAAATTGATGTACCAAATCTTAGAAGGAAACGTTACCCCATGTAAAATAACTAACTATTCAGAAAGCACTTTTATATTTGAATCAATGAAGGACGACTGCAGAGTAGTCATATTTAGAGCTGTGATCGACTCTCTCGTTCAAGGTTTGAAAACCCGATTTTCTCAAGAAACTCAAGAAATTATTTCTGCTACTGGCTGAACTCTGAGACTCGCTCCCACTCGGAACGATGTTCTGATCTTAAGAGACAAGTTTTGCTTGAGTGTTCCTGAGCTTCAAGCTGAGATGCGTCTGCTGAGAAGCAAGACAGGGGAAGAGTATCATCCGAAAACTATTAATGATGACTGGCTGATATGGATTACAGAGTACAACCGTAACCAAACTTACGAAAACTTCTACCAACTGCTGGCCAAGTTTGTTGTTATTCGTGTAACTAGTTGTTCCTGCGAGAGAGGATTTTCCAAGCTGAGCCATGTTAAAACAAGGTTGATATCAACAATGGCTCAAGACCGCCTTCAAAATATCATGCTTCCTTATAGTGTGCATAATATTGCTAATTCTGTCCAGGTGACAGATGTTATTGAAGAGTTCAAAACTATAGTAACATTTGATTGGCGAACGAACTTGAGATATTTTTGAAAATCATTTGAGGCCTAAACATATCTCTAAATGTGCACAGGCTTTATTAACTTTCCAAATTTTATTGGTTTTCTTTAAAAAAAAATACCTCTTGTTGCATGTTACCATGTTGTGTACTTAAGCAGGTTTGATTGTGTAGTTTGTTGTGGTATTTATTGTGCATGTTATTGCTTTGCTGGACATAACCTAAGGATTTTTAATACATTAGTTTTTGTCCCTAGTGCAAGTTTTATCTTACAATGATTGAATCAGAATCGAAGTAATCGAGGAATGTACAATGTACCGTAAGGTAGGGTTACTTTGCCATATTATGAGGTAACATTAAACCACAATATTTTGTTAAAAATAACTGTTAGCTTCCTCTTAAAGGGATTACAATTTCACAGTCCACAGCAGTCATAAACAACATTACTTTACTGTAAATAGTGTTTTAGAATTTGTATTTAAAAAGAAATTAATGGGGTGGTGCAAAGTTAACCAGGGTGTGCAAATTAACCTCACTTTATGGTACCTACAAAACTCATTCGCATAAAATATCTAAGAATGTAAGTTACCATACTTTAGTAAAGTATTTTTTAACTGTTTATATGTTAATGATTTTTAATTGTTTTGTCTAAATTATATCCCACCCTTCCCAATGCTTCGAAAAAATTAATATTAAAATATTAATCAAATAAAATATAAAATTTTTTTATCAAACATCATGAATTAAAAATTGTAGGCCTATAGCTAAAAAAAACTAAATACTGACTTTGCTACTTATACGTGTTATAGTTTTTAGGTTTTGTATTTATTAAATTTATGACTAGAAATATTATCTTCAAAAAATATTAATATTTCTACCAATGTTGAACTCAATGTCCATATACCAAACACTGCTTAAATAGCGTCATTTTCACCTTGAAATTCAAAATTTACCTGGGGGAGGACCCCGGAACCCCCCCCCCCATATTGGGGAGATCATTGACGACTAGGACAACCCATTAGCTAATCTCTAGCTTCGCCTATGACCGTGTGCAAATTTCTCATCCAACTCAATTATCTGATTTAGTCTCGCTGCATTTCTGCTTGTCATTTTCTGTGATCCGGATCCACCATGGTAAAGGGAACAGTGCATTTTATGCCGATGTAAAATTAAAAAAATCTAATAAACCAACAGTGTTGGATCATAGTGTAGTATATCATTTCGAGACTAACTTCTGTAAATTTGCTCATTTCTAAAAACAGTTCTAAATTTTGTCTACAAGGCGACGTAACCTACAAATGTACTGCCCCTGCCCGTAAATTCCGGAGTACTTGACTACAGATAAAGAGAAATATTCCAGTTTTTATCCCTGCCTTTTTGGCTGGGTTAGCATCAAGCTAGTGCACTGGTCTTGGAGGACTGGTGTGCTACACAGTTACATGACTGTACCAAATTTCATTTATGTATCTCTATTACTTTAGTAGTTATGAATTTTAAAACATTTTTAAGGGGGTCCAAATAAAAATGCCTATCACTTTTTTACTTTTCGAGTCACCAGACTGACCTTTTGGCAGGGGGTTTTTATGCACATTTTTTCACTTACCTTCATACTTTTTCCATTTTTTATAAGCCCGACATTCGATATTCCACTAACCTGCTGCGAAAATTGGACTAACATCCTGTACATATTGTCAAACATTCATATTGTCATTTTTCCACATTCTACCTGTTCAGTTACGTAACTGTACCAAATTTCCTACTGATATCTCACACAGTTTGGAAGTTGTCAATTTTTTAAATTATTTATAGGGCTACCAATATAATTGCCTCCAACTTTCACCTCCACACGTATCTGCCAGATTTTCAGAAACATTACCGCAGCAGGTCCGAACCCAGGACATTCTATTTCTTCTACTGCCACATTTTAGGAAAATTACCACAGCTGGTCCGAACCCAGAACATTCATTTTTTCTGTGAGTGGCCAAATCCGTGCTATTTTGCGCACGGGGATTACATTTCACGAAGACAGTCGCTAACACTACTTCTTATAGGGAAATAACGTTCCCTGTTGTCGAGTTTTGCCAGTTCCGCCATCACGCGAGTCTTGCGGGCACGTTACCTGGTGTTTTCTTTAAACAGTAACACTCACAATATTAATTTAACACTCTTGACCCCATCAATTATTTAATTATTTTTATGTACCGGTACATAGTTATTTTTTTTAAAGTAATTCAAGCACTTTTCTATCTAGCAAGGGCTAAAAAGCCTGAAATGACAACAGCAGAAGAACAAAGGCTCTACAGAGATAAGAGGAAACTGGATCCATTACGTGATGCTCCTTACAAAGATAAACATAAAGAAAGGTAGCCTAAGCTATACAGCAATCAGTCACCAGAACAAAAGCCAAAGAACAAAAGCAATTATCTTTTATTGTTGATGAAGTCACTTTATGGAAAGTTTATATTTTGATGAGGCAAGTTGGTTTCCTGCGAGAAACAAGCGATCAGCCATTTTATATGCTCAAACCAATCCAGCTTACTGTTTATAAAAGCAGAACACAAATGTTGCTAATAAGAGAGTTAACTGAAACAAATTAATGTGATTCCAGATAAACATTCTCACAGTGTGTACAAGCTTATAGCTTTCAAAAAGTTGTCAACAAAATACATGTTCAAAACTTATGCTAAATGTAAAGAAAAAGAAGTATGCTTATCTATTGGAGACTGTGACACGGATGCATCTGCTAATTAGGAAAAATGGGTCATAAAAAGTGACTAGAAAAATAAGCTGGAGATGAAAATATTTATCTATAAGTTTCTGCAAAGCTTCTAGTTAATGGAACTGTAAAAGACTTGATGGAAGATATTCAAAGAGAAATGAAACTATTTAAAAGAGCTCAGAGAACTGCCTGTACCGATATAAAAGACAACTTCTCTAAAAAAGAAGTTGTGAGCAATTGTGATTTTTCAGAGAACTTTGTATGCAAGTTGGTCGAGGAAGTTCAAAGCTATTGTTTTGGTGCGTGTTGGGAGCTAGTTTCACTTCATACAGGGATTTTATATGTATCAGGTAAAAAGAAGTTACTTTTTTTTAACTCTGTCACATTCTAAACATCATAGACCATTAGCTATATTGGCACATTTGAAACCTATTCTTATGTAAGAAAAAATTACCCCCAAGCCTCGACTGTACATTGATGGCCCATCCAGTCAGTACGTAACTTTTGTATATTTTTGACAGTCCTGTATCAGCTGGAATTCAAGAATGGTACTTGGTAGTTTGAGTCATCCTAATTCAAGGATGCACAAAATAGTGTTTGTGGTGCTCTGAAATGTAACACGTAACTAGGTAACCACATGTTGTGACATTCCTAATGCAAGACATGTTACAAACTGTTATAGGAACCCAGCAGCATTATGCTAGTTAACACTACTGAAGGCAACATGCAAGAATTGGACAAAAATCTAATTGACACATCACTCACTACTATCAAAGGTACAAGAACAACACAATCAAATTGTTGCATCAAAATAAAAAAAAGGCATTCTCTATAGAGCGATATCATGTTTCTGCATGTTTAATTATTAGTAACAGGAAATTTGTACAAATGTTTTTTTTTTTTTTTTCAAGCAATGTCTGTCACCTTTGGAAGTACAACACAACAGGATTTGCAGAGCCAGAAACTAAAACACAGAAGTTATAGTGAGACATAGTATACTCATCCTCAGAATCTGACTTTGAGAATGTATTGTCACATGAAGACACTGACGAATGTAGGCTGAAAATTTATGAGGAAGATAAAGTAGCAGGTGTTAACATTCTAGAAGAACCATGCAAGGACAATTTTAAACAGGGCTTTTTGTATAAGTTAAAATATTGAGTAGGACGCTGCTACATGTACAAGAAAAGTATGTAAAGCAAGAGAATATGATGATTTTGTTGTAATATTTATAAAAGAGCATGGTGATAGAGAAACAACATTGGTCACCAATGAAAAGGATGAGTCTCCAATAGATTTTAACCAAGTGACTGCAATTCTACACATACTAAAAATTCTAATATATAGGATCATTACCGAGCTCTTTCCTTGTGAGTTAAATGTTGTGACTTAAAAACTAAACAATTGTTTGATTTCTTATGTCGTGAGAATAAATGGGAAATATAGCATAATTAAATTGATAGTACCTCATGGTCTATGAAAAGAAGCATTTAATTGTGTAGAATTATGTTAAATTTTTATCATTGCTATTTTTATTTATAATTATGATTCCATATGATTGGTAGAAGTGTTGGTTTAGTCATTAGTATTACTTAATGAAATGAGTGTTACATGCCATCATGAGGTTTACCATAAAGAAAATCTGATTAAAACTTCATAGAAATTTTACATTTTGAAAAATAAGGATTTGGCGGTACAGAGCTACTATTTTACTACTTGACAAATATGGAATAAAGTAATATGATTTAGTATTGTAATGGAAATACTGAAAAATATGTGTGCACTTCACAATGATGCAACACTCATAACTTTAATTTTGTATTATTTGTAAATTCTGGAAATATTTTTAAAAAAATTTAAAAGCATATATTAAATTTCACAACATTGTTTTTGTGTTGAGTGGACAGTTATATACATGAATAGTGAGTATTTGAAATAATACAACTTTCAGTAACATACAAAACAAATATTTTCTGCTATTATTAGTTGAATGTTTCATTTTATGTTGGTTGAAATTATGATGCACTTACAAGGTCTAGGTTTCTGGTTTGTAGCCGTGTCAATGTCACACTTCTTCCCGACGTTTCGGACAGCACTGCAGCTTACATCTTCTAGGGTGAAGTTTCTAGTTGCAGTAACTATTTCCATTAAGTCCTATCTAAACTAATCTAAACTTCTGAGCTCTCTAGCCTTCATGAAAAGATGCAGAGATAACACAAAGCAATAGTTGGGCACCACTTTTCCATAATAAAAACACTAAGCTGGACCAAATGACCAGAACAATCCCCTCCACGACTGGCCAATCAGCCCAGCCAATCAGGAGCAAAGTCGACATGGATTAGCCGAACACATCAGCCAATCACAGCCAAGGAGGTCGCGGATTGGCAGACAGCCTTAGCCAACCAGAGAACACCCATGTACAGCCTACAGTATATATAAAGGCAGAAGGACTTTGCAGAGGCTCAGAAGGAAATAGTTACTGTGACTAGAAACTTCACCCTTGAAGATGGAAGCTGCAATGCTGTCCGAAACGTCGGGAAGAAATGTGACATTGATGCTGCTACAACCCAGAAGCCTAGATAGACCCTGTAGACAACGGCCGTGAAAGCATACCAACTTCTATAATGCACATAATTTGAAAATGACACAACTAGCATGCTATTAGAAGCATGTTAGATTTGTTTCAATTGCCAGCTTTAGCAAGAAAAATACATAAGAAAAGTCCACGAGGGCATATATATATATGTAGCTTTAATAATATGGAATCTATGCAGTAAATTACAATTTTCAACATTCAGCAGGCACTCCACATGCGCAATCTACCCTATGCTCACTTCAGTCACAACAAAGCTTCTCCACAGAAAATAAGTTTAACTAACCAAAATGAAAAAAGAACAAATACCCTCCGCTATCTGTGAAGAGGAAACATGGTGCTGTAAAGTGGCCTTTGGTGGTTGTGGATTAAGGCTTTCGGGCACGGTAAGGGCAATCCAGCTAACTAGGTTAACATTTGTAGATTTTCTTGGATGTTCGTAAGACACTTCTTCCACTGCGAGTCCTAGAGCAAGCAATGTGTGACCCGATATGCGCGGAGATTGTTGCGCCGATAACATATTCCTCTCGCGAACTGCTGTTACGTGAAGGTGTAGTATAGTGCAGACAATCTGGCCAACAAACGAAGAATTCCGTTACGTGTCTAGCCATGTCCGCAACGAAGCTTTTAAATATCCAGTGTTCGGGAATTTAGAGTGGATAGATTCGAACGTTATGAAACAGTGCTACGTGCAGAAAAGTTGGAAGCTATACTTAGCTTTGTTCAGGCGGGTTGTACCTTTTACAACTTTTACATCCAGAGGTGACTTGGGTGTAGTGGGTTTAGATGGTCAGACACAAAATGAGTAATATAGAACAGCTATTTCCACCATTGTATTCAGTGTCTCTGAATGTCTGCTTGAAGAAAGTGTAAAAGCTCAGATTTCAAAAGGTTCCTAAGACGGATATAAAAAACCTCCTCTACATAACAACAGCCCAACAAGAAGCCTAGAGGACTAAAGAAAAGTGACCTGTGAGATGTGAAAAATGAATATACTGCTAACCTCACATTAATACTTGTCTTTTATACTACTTTTATTTATTTATCCTTTTTAAAATACATGTAATTCTTTAAAACACTTGTAATGTTTGAAAATATGAATAGTTTTTTTATTGCAGGATTGTACGTCCTCATAATTGAAACTAAACAAATAAAACAAACGAAAGAAAACTACGCTATTAGACCTACATACAAATTCACTGATACTGAGGCTGTACTCTGGATGATTGGGGTTGTGTCCTAAGTGATTACCTTAATGAACTCCAGATTGTTATGAAAAATTTGATATTTTTAATTGCGAAAGTAACAATTTTATACAAGGATGGCAGTGTATTTTCGGTTTCTGGAATTGGGATCTGCCTGAATAAGGGGCTCTTATACTATCTATTATTCTAATGATTTTATTCTAAAATGCCTTACTGGTGAATTAGAGAATAAATACCGACAAGTTTTGATTTTTATTATATAACTTATACACAATTTTCAATAGAAGTGTCTTCAAAATATAGATCGTACTAAACATAATCTTGTAATGAACCAATTGAGAAAAGGCAACAAGGTTGTTAGTCTATCAGCTGAGTGAAAGAATGCCTTCTATCATGCGTAAAGACGAGTGAGGTGTCATTTTATCCAGTATTTTGTGTAGGTTACGAATATGCTAACCCGGAAATATAAATAGGTAGCTTCCATATCATTTTTAAAGAAAAAGTAAAAATATATCGTAAAATGTTACCGCCGATTTTCCAAAAATTAGCGTTGGCAATGCAAAAATCGAGTTGACATCCTCAGTGAAAAACATAGGACTCATTTTGAACAGCACTTTAAATTGGTTTCTCCACGTAGCTAGCATATTCACTCGCTAAAACACATAAAAATTCAACTCCCCTTGCGGATTAAAAAACACCTTGTCCAGGCACTAATTATTACGTTGTTTGACTACTGTGACTTGGTTTACAGCAACCTCACTGACGAACAAGCCACTAGATTGCAGAATATTCAAAATACATGTGTACGTTATGTTTTTAACCTTAAAATACGTAATCATGTCTCACAATTTCATAAAAATTTGTCCTGGCAACGACTGGAAAACAGGCATAAATTACATTGCCTCCTTCGCCTAAGAAAGGTTTTATATTCTAAATCTCCTTCCTATTTAACAACTAAATTTGAATTACTTTCCCGTCATAAAATTTGTACCTATCCGCTTGAAAGCCACTCTGTCTCTGCTCATACTTAAGCATCGTACTACTGCTTATTCTAAACCTTTTACAGTTTCTACTGTACGCGCCTGGAATGCACTGGAGGAACATCCAAAGTAAATGTTCGCTGAACCTACATTTAAAAGAGCTATTTTTAAAAGTATGAACGCTAATTTTGATAGTGCAGAGTGAACAGTGGATGATCTAACTTTCATTAATTTGGTGTGAATGTGTGCGTGATTGAATTGTGAACGACTACTGTAATGTTTTCTTTTCCTTTTTTTCTCATTTGTGTTTCGCAAAGCCCGACTGAAGGCATTTTCGTGAGAATCGGTCTCTAGCTGATAGATCGGACTCTGCAGATAATCCCTGTCAGTTTTGGTAACATGAGTTGCCACTTCCTTATCGTCTCATAACTGCTCCGCGTTCACTCGAGGTACTGGGGATAAAAGCAACATACCTCCACAAGTAGATGTCCTGTTTTCGTCTGGTAAAAAATTTGGATTATTTAATTTTAATTACTGTTTTTACAGGATTATAATTATTCCAGAAATGTTCCGATTGCAACATACTATAGAGCATGGTAAGGTACAAGTCTAAGACATGGCTCTATGTGTTATTCGCACTGCATTACTCCACTATAATTAACTAAATAATTTAAAAAAAAACTTATTTTACAGATTTTTTCTTTAAAAAGTTAACAGTTTTTATATATATTAAATGTCTTAGACAATTATAAGACTTTAGGACACCTACTTCCGAAAACGATATACTTTAACTTAATTTTTTCTCTGAATAATGATCAATAACAGTACACATGTTTCTCACTGTTTAGCATACCGTACCGAGCACCCTTAAGCCAGATTCACAGCAACACTTGATGTACATGTGTATGTACATACACGAGGTTTTTGGGATTGGAGTCACATCACCATAGAGTTTAGATATGTACACAAAAAAAAATAAAATAAAAATGTAGGCTGTAAATTATGGCCCCTTAATATTTTTTGGAACAAAAATAATTTACAACAAACAGAGTAAATAATTGCAAAACATTTTTAAAAATTAATTTTGTCTATGTTCTTGTGGCTACATTTCAACCACCAATTCGTGTACATAAGAAGTAAACCTGACCAACCCAATCATGCACATACGCTTGCTATGAGCTGTTCTTGAATGCTTGTATCCACACTCAATGATTCTACTTTTAAACACACATACATATGCACGCTAAGGGCCGTTATCCAATCACCAAAAGTCTCTTCCGGCCGAAACACAACTATAAACCTCTTTCGTTGGTTGGTTGGCTGCCTGAAAGCGAAGGGCCATCCACTTTCAGATGAATGTGGTCAGACGGTGATTCGAAAGCCTGTTCAGCTGTTTTCATTGTGTCTTTATAACAATGGCGGCGGATCTTCTCTGGGATAACCTGTCAAACGATATTTGTTACGTAAGAAAACGCAACATTTTTTAAGGATATTCTTGACTGGAGCGAATTTAGGTATTTTGAATTTAAAGTTTTCAATAAACAGAAGCTACTGTTAAGTATACCAGATCCGTTTGAAGTGTACACAAAATTACATGGAGGGCTTGCTACAAGGAGAGACTTTTCACAAACCAAAATTATTACTGCACGTGTATGTTTGTAATTTTTCTACCTTTGTTTCGAAAATAAGAGAGAATTTAACGTAGAAATAATAACAGCGTTGTGCGAAAATGACGGTAAACACATATTAACAAAAAAGTTTTCCGTATGTACACATTTAATGTGGCGTATTTATGATCTTAATATATTCGTTAATTTATGATCTTAAAATATTTGTTAGTTTCTTGCAATAATTATGTCAACAGTATAAATAAATCAATAAGTTTTAAAATATTCTTGTACTTTCATGAAGTGACTCGTGTGACAGGTTATTTCATAGTTGGTTTGTTTATTTTCTGTTTTATGTATATCTTTATTGAATAATACAAACATTGGTTTTAAGCATTTGTAAAATCTTCACTGTTCTCCATGCAAACACAATATTATGCTCACTGAAAAAATCCCTCACAAATACTACTTTAAACATATTTAACCTTCACAAAAAATATTGCTTTTACATACCTTATCTAAATCCAAAGACAATAACATCATCTCTGATATGAACAACAAACGTGAAATGTCAGAAAAGATGATCGAAAATTGCAGTGTGCATTCCTATATTCATTCTGCGTACTATCCAATGGAAGAAAAGTGGTGCTATGTTGCCATATTTACACTTACAGAGGTTGTGGAAGCGCTTTCAGCTGGCAAGCTCCCGAGAGTCGTTTATAGGTGGTCGGCTACTGCTGATGACGCAACACAGCATGGCCTGATGCGCCCCGCTATCACTCCACCCTACACTGCCAAGGACGTGCGATGGGTGGAGAGGGAGTGTCTCCATAAGTGTTGATAGAATTACATTTGATAACACTAATCCTCATGTGAGATGCTTATTTCTTGCATGTATGATGTGCACATAAATTACAGAAAAGAATAGGATTATAAACATAAAATATTTTGACCATAATTAAGTGGAATCTTTGCTGGAGTCAAATTTCCACCTTTGACGTGTGGGAACAGCGTAGTGATAAGGACCAGTATCCCACGCTTGACGAGAAGCATATTGCCTCTATTCGCAGGGCGCCAAACTGGCATGCAAGATTTTCATTGTAGTCTTTTTCCTACGGGGCTTTAAGTGGTAACCACCATATTTTCTTTTTGAATAGTATGTAGTAAAGATCAATGCATGTCTCTCGCTCTGCACTTTACGAATTCATGTAATATTTTCAGAGTTACAGCAGTCTAGAAAACCTGTTTTTAGCAATTCTTAGTGGCCCGAAAATCATGTTTAAAAGAAGCATGGTGAATGTTTGAAAACATAGAAGCATAGTTTCGAGTGTGTGTTCTTTTCGTAGACAAACATAAAATGTATAAGTTAAGCAGTTTCGCGGAAAAAAGAATATGTGTGACATGCTGTAATGCTGACATGTGCCAGTCGAGAACTCCTCTTACGGAGGTCGCCTGGATGGTGCTCAAACTGCGTGCAGCATGTTTGGAGTCACATTTTTTCTCAGAGACCAGTAACCGTGCGTCCACAATACTTGTATACGAAAAGAAAACACACATCAGACTACTTGTGAATGTGACATTCAAGACATTACGCACATTGGTAGCATTATTTTAAAGCCCTCAAACTTGGATAAAATCGGTTTTTTCAAGCGGTTGTTTCTCATTATATATATAACGGATTTGTACAAAATTGTGGTCTACAATTAAATTTGACTTGGCCACCATTACACGTCCAATAAAATGATAGGGTCGCCGCTTAAAGTCCCACAGTAAAATGTTATGGCGGGAACAATGCGCACACATTTAAGACTTTGGTCCGTAGACGCGATACCACAATACATGTGTCAGTCAACGTCGCCAGTAGCAAATCATCAATTTTCCCCTCGCACACACAAACGCCATGCGGCTCCCTTACGGATCTTAGCAGTTTAGTTTTTAATATGGCATCACTGATTACACTAAAATAGACTTAGCTCAATATCTTTTTCCACATGTAAATTAAAAATTTTACACCTATGTAAACATGGATAAGGACAAAGTTTTAGCGGTTTTAATTTTAACACCGTACCACTGATTACAGTGAAACTAACTTAGTGCAATTTTTTCGACTGTTTTTGGTGAAGTACTAACACTTGATCTTATTTGTCGTGCTTTATTTAGCGATGTACGAATTATATGTTCATTTTTGTTCCGTACCTACGGCCAACTTTTGCAACAGACATTTATTATATGTAGCATTTTCATTTTGTCAGTCAAACTAAGGACTTTGCGATCTCTCTTCAGTTTAGAAGGACCACTACTGCCTTTCTTTTAGGAAACATAATGCTGCAGGCAACAGAATCGTGTATAATTGAAAACAGTATGTAATTAAAGGCCATGCCCTACGTGCGGGCAGCCAGCTGGCAAACGAGACAATATAATTAAATACGTGTGTGTTCTGCATGGAAGAAGTTTGCGAGCAGGCGACGTGGCCCGTGGGAGATACGGTTGGTGAAAACCGCAGTTACGAAGTCCGCAGATAAGGTGGGCCAACTGTAGTAATGTTATCACCAATGTTGTAAGCATTTTTGCTAACAACATTGCTATTATTATCCGTTCATCATTCTCACAACTTTGTTGGTAACATTGTTTTTTTTTTTTCAGCAATGTTAACAGCACAATAGCTATCAACATTGCTATAAAAAGGTGTACCATGCTTAGAAATTGTTGATAACATTTTTGTAATTACCATTTTGTAATTAACATTGTTACTGCTAATTTTCCTGTGTAAACTGGGCTAGGCCAAATGTATTGTGTTATAAAACATGTCCGTTTGTGGAAACAGTCTGCTGCTTATAAGAACTTGTTTTCTATTCCTATGTGGTAAATACTTTTTGATAATTGGTATAATTACACATTCTAAACACTATACAATAGTTATTGTGTTCAAAATCATAATTTTTTGGGTGGGAAAGTTAAAAAAATAATTTTCATTGGGTATTGTTGTGGCAATCCTGATACAATTACTTCACCGCAGGAGGTCGAGTGAGAGTTGCCTCTGGACGTTGATACCCACATAGAATGATATCTTACTGCAAGTCTTACATTTGACTAGAAGTTGTAAACATGCTAAATAAGCTTACTGAAATTCTAACTTTTTACCAGCTGTTTTGTACTCATCTTAGCTTAAAAATAAGCTTATGGTAAGCCACTTATTTAGTTCCTGGACAGCCTTTCCTTAAATGTGTTCTGCAAGCTTAATGCTGGCTTGCATAGCAAACTTTCTGTGAGTTTAAGAAAACTGCTTTGCTCTTGAATTTCATGCAAGCTTGCATAAAGCTTTAGGACTTGCAAGGTAAGCTGAAGTTTAGTGTGTAACCTTGCAACAAGTCAGAAATGTGTCTACTAACCAACTTGCAGCAGACTTTTAGCAAGTTTTGGCTTGTCATTTCATGCGTGCTGTAAAGTTGCTGGATTGCTTTGGTAAGCTTGCTACCAGTTTGTAGCAAATTTTTTCTCCTTTCTAGATGGGAATTGGTCTCGGAAGGTCGATGGAAAGTCACTGCGGGAGGTCGCACTGATATATAAAAAATATCTGGATGACCGATGTTTGTGACGTCACATAGCGTCACTGCGACATTCTGACGTCCATTTTTATGATGTTATAGGGCAAACTGTAACATTGTTAAGGCAGCAGTATCCTAATTTATTCATATTTCTACATTTTGAGATGTCACTGCAAGCGTTGAAATCTCGCTATGAGAGAACGAGAGGAGGTTACTGCAGGAGATCAAAGAGAATCTGCTACACATTCCCTGTAAGTTGTAGAAGACACAGCTGCCGATTCCAGGAGATAATCCTACAAACACCATTACTTGATAAGCATTATAGTTGGTCACAAATTTGGTTTCATTTAAACTGAAAACTAAATATGTTATTTATTTGCATTATTGTAGTGTTTAAGCAGGTCCATCACATGTCTTATTATTTTTATATTTAACTACCCTCCTTACCATATTAAACAAGCTGTAAGATCAGCATAAAACTAGATTCAAAATAATTACCCATTAGAATGTGAAGAGTTAATAATTTAGAGTTGCAAAACCTTTTTAAGATGGTTCACCCTTGTTTGACAGGTGCTGTTAAAAATACCTACACCCACAAGGTACGGAGGGAAGTCCCTGTTCAGAACGAAATCCAAGACACTCTTCATATGCCACATAAGATTGCAGCAAGCCTTTAACTTCCCTTGATTTTGACTTGCTTCGCAAACCTACTGAAATATGTTTTATGCAAGCTTGCTGCAAGTACTTTATAAATGGCTGCTCTTGACTTAATGCATCTCACGTGATGCAAGTTTGTAGCAAGCTCAGTAAAACAGATATAACAGAATGAGATTCAGTTCCGCTTGTGTAATAAACGAGTTGTTTGTCATTTCGCAAAGGAACTTCCAAAGAAGTGAAGTAATGATCTGCAGAATTAATAGTTTGAAAAGTAAGTGAGAAATACTGATATTACTGTTATAACATTAAGTTTAATGATAAAATACAAATCTGTAAAGATTTAGCTAACTGAAGACATATCCTACGGAGCCGATTCTCAGATTGTGTGACTTTTCAGTTACGAACTTCTTGAAATTTCTACATTTTTCTTGCTAAGCTATTCTTAAGTAAAAATAATTTCAGAATAAAGGAAATCCATGCGCAGCTATTTCACTGGCTGTTAGATAGGTGAGAGTGTGAGTCCGTTATCAGTTTCGCAGCAGATTCATTATTAGTGGCGGTTGTGTGTTTGGTTAGAATTTCTAAAATAACTTGGTATTGTGCTGTTTGACGTGATCATGGATTTGGTTTTAAGTACTGTAACATTCACTCAATTTATTTAATTTTACTAAAATATGGCATGGTAAACATTAATAGTTACTCCACATGTAGCAGCATTGTTTATCGATGGAAAATATTTCTATAGTTATCATAGGTAGTCATGCGTAGAGAAATTTGCACGTTACCAATATTAATTTTTTCTGTTTAATGTAATTTCCAAGTCCCTCCAAGCTACTAAGAATAGTCACTCATCGTATACCAGCGAAACTATTTATTTAATTGGCAATGTTTACTATTGAAAAATGTTTCTTTCGTTGTCAGAAGTAGTTGTACGTAAAAAAATTTGTATGTTAATTATAATAATTTTTCCATTTGTCATACTTTTTTTTCCAAGTTCCACCAGGCATGTTAAGAATAGCTACTTCAAGTATATTGGTCAAAGTATATATATTAACGACAATGTTTGTTGAAGAAAAGTGTTTTGATAGTGATTAGAAATAATTGTGTATAACAATTTTAATTGGTGCTCTGTTTTTGTGACTTCTTTTAGTTTTAAAATCTATTGACGACTCTTGCTTTGGTTTTTTAAAATTGATTTCATAATGTTTTGGTTTGTGTTTTTGAAAGATTTTTGAGTACCCTCGAAATATTTATTTCATTAGGATTTTCGACTTTCGTTTTCAATGGAATGACTGGAAAAGAAATTTCCAGATGCTTTTGTAGAAGTGTCAGATCATCCAGAAAATGGAGTCAAACAAAAATTGTCAGGCAGAATGGTATTCCGAAGTCAATGCTATTTACGATTTTAAAAACGAGAGAGGGATGTTTGTGCTACATTTTGTTTCGACAAAAAGTCTCACATATGCTTTCATTCAGAATGTGTCTGCTTATTATCATATTTAAATTATTATTAACAATAATACTAATACTAATAATAATATTATTATTATTTCAACCAACAATATTAAGATATTCCGGCAAAAAGTTTGTGAACACGGACATTGTGGTTCTTGAATTTAAATTTCCTGCAAAGTTAGTGCCCTGTTTTGAGCTAAAGAAAAATCACAGCAACTCTTCCCTGGTATCCTTTAATTGAGAATGCACCGGTGGGTTAACTAAATTGAATTATATCCTTTTAAATAATGAGCGAAAATGGAAGTTGTAGGCAGGTCATTCTCAGTCAACTTGAACTCTTGAGTACTCAAAATTTTTTTGTGTAGTTACTTGACATATATTAAACTTTGATATTTTTCTCTCAACGAAAATGACAAATGCTTCTCTATATGCAAACATTTAGGCATGGAAGTTAAATATTTTTGTTTGATAACATAAAGAAGTAATAAATGTCACTGCTGTCCTCTGCCTGAATCACATGTTATAAAAATTAATAACTTTCTTAACATATTTTTTAAATATTTCAGCAATTAAAATTTATTTTACATGTTTAGGTATTGAATTAAATAAATTATACCTTCTTTTTACATATATTCAGTTATATATTTGTACAAGTAAGAAAAGATCACGTACATTTATTTTTATGTCACTGCTGTCCCTAATGTTATCAGATCCAAAAAATATACTAGGAGTTTCGCATCTTGTTTATATTACTGTGCGACTGAGTGGCAGCCATTTTGTTCTGAGAAAAAAGCTTAGTCGGGGTTATTTATATCTGTATGAAAATAAGATGTATTGTTGTGTTCAAAATTTTCTAAGTAATTTAACAGTGTCACAGCTGTCCACCATTCTACCATAGTAAGTTATTATTATGAGTAACCAACGGTTACTTATAACAGTAAATTATTATAAGTAACCAATGGTTCCTTGCATTAGTTAGGTGTTAAGATATATTTCAAATAGAACACCCAACAATGTGTTCCTTTTAATATCACTTTTGTGTTGAGCAGAAAAAAGCAGATTGTCGCAGTTATCCTCGTCACTGCTGTCCCTTGGTTTAATTGATGAAAAGAGACAGCGATGACATAAAAGGGACAGTAGTGACACAAAGAGAGCAATAGCTCAAACATAAAATAATAATAATAATAACAATGATGACAGTTATAATAATTACAATAATAATAACAATTACAATAATAATAACAATTACAATAATAATAACAATTACAATAATAATAACAATTACAATAATAATAACAATGATGACAATAATAATAATAAATATATATTAATAATCACAGCTGCATTGATATACAGGTGTTATAATAACTACCCTGTTATTTTAAGTCTATTGGCTTTTCACAAATGACGTGATTAAAGTTGTGAAAACAGAGAAGATTGTTCTTTAATTTTGATGTCAATCAATTTAACTTAATTTTTGGACTCAAGAAAATTTTCATAATGTGAAAGGCTTTTTTATTATGTGTTGTTGAAAAGTATGTAAATTGTTGGCCGGGGCAAATGAGCAGCACTGATACATGCACATTATTAACATAATAAAGTGTTACCCAAGATGTCTATGCTCTGTTAAATTTTTTAGGAGCCTACTGAAGAAAACAAGAATATCACAAGTAATACTGTTTCAAGCATTCATAACATGAAAAAAAAATTAAAGGAAGCTTGTGAGGATGCTTACATATAACACATGAAGAAAATGGATGAAAACATGAAGGGAAAGAAATTAAGCCAAAAATTAAATATGAACATAGAAATAGAAAAATTACAGTCACCAAAAAGCAACTCTGAAGATAACGACCGTGCACAAATTTCCTTTCTCATTCAATCAAATCCCGGGCCTTCATTACGTAAAACCAGGATCCCTAGACAAAAAATATCTGAGCCATTAATAGTAAATGTTCCTACCATTACACTGTCCAGAAATTCACCGAAGCAAAATCAAGCAGCAAATTTTATGCTGATAAAAAATTACATGCAGAGTTTCTTCAAACACAAAAGCTATACTACTAAAAGAAAAGGAACGAAGGTAAAATTGTACGCCTAACAATTTCTACAATAAGTCAATGCAAACAGACTTCGGAAAGAAGGAAGTGGAGAGTTAAGAAACGTAACCATATGAACAAAAAAAGGTAGTAAAGCAATTGTTGACTAGCTACATTACACCTACATGCCTTCAGAATTTTGCAACACCAGACAAAAAGACAAGAGAAGCTCTTCTGGTAAAAAACAAGCAAGGAGTTATAGGCAAAAACTTGAATAGGAAAACAGAAAGCTGCTACATGCTTTCAGAACTATGCAACACCAGTCAAAAAGACCAAAGAAGCTCTTCTGATAAAAAAACAAGCAAGGAGTTATATGGAAAAACCTGAAAAGGAAAACAGAAAGCTGAAAAAAAAGTGCTGAAAAATATGAACAGCAAGCAGAAAAATACTGCAAAAGGGCTGAAAGAGAAAAAAGGAATCAATCATCCAATCTCTCTCCTCTTCCAAACAAAAAAAAGTTAGGAGAATTTTAGACAAAAGAAGAAATTAGGTAAGACAAAACTTGAAAGCTGCAGTGTGCATGTGCATTAAGAAACTAATTAAAATGAATTACAAGTTAGCTCTGTACCTGTCACTGCTGTCCCTGTACCTGTCACTGCTGTCCCCGTACCTGTCACAGTTGTCCCCTTACCACTCAAAACTATCTCACTGCTTCTTTATCTCTGACGTAAACAATTAGTTACTCATTAACATGTAAATAATCAGAATTTACTATCTTAAATTTTTCTGGTTTCCGTTCAAATAAACATGAAATTTGATGTATATATTTGTATGATGAATCAGTTTCCTGAGTTTAATTTATGCAAAAATACATTTAATTTAAAATGTAACTTCTGATTTATTATAAAACAAATCCAAGGGGACAGCAGTGACAGAATTAGGCAGTTCCTTCACATTCGGAGAGGCAAAAAACTTGTAAATACATGTTAAACTACGGAATAACTATTGTTTCAAAAAAATTAATAATTTGTTATTCTTAACAATAGGCTACGACCAAAAGCTCGGAAAATAAAAATAAAAAATCAACTTTAACGGAAGTCAAAAGTTCAAGTTGACAGAGATTGACCGAGCAGATGCTAAATTGTATGTTGCCGGCAATGTTTACGCTTAATTTTCTGCAGATGAAAGTTCGTAGATAGTTCTTCATACTATCCTTTCTTCGAAAATGTGTCTGCCTATTGAAATAAATTAGGCACTATTACCATAAAAACATTATAAGCGTGTGGAAACTGACATTGAGAGCACATTTATATTAACATTATCAGCAATGTTCACGTTGTATTTTGTTTTGATGAAAGAACAAAGTTACCACCCACTGTATTTTTACATTCGGAATGAAATTTAATGAAATAATATATGTACACAAAAATACATTACGATACAGAGGCAAACAGTTTGTGCATAAGGATGCTGCGTGCGCGCTGCAGTTTCCGTTGCTGGGGAGTTTCGACGACAGATCGTAGATGCCTGGCAACCTATATTTTTATGTTCAGAATGCATCTGCTTATTGAAATGAACTACATAGATACATCACAATGGTATTTTTACATTCAAAGTGTGTCTACCTATTGAAATTTTTTTCATGAAAAGTATTATGATATTGCAGCAAAAAGCTTGCACAAACGGACGTTATGTTCATGAGAACTTCCATTGCTGGGAAAGTTCAGGCATTATTTTGTTTTGATGAAAGGTTGTAGATTCCTATCCATGGGATTTTTAAATTCACAGTGCATCTCCCTATCGAAATAAAAATTTGTTTTCAAAAAATTAATACCATATTGCAGCAATCAGCTTGTGAAAATTGACGTTGCGCATTACATAATTTCCATCAATGGTGAAGTTTATGCTTTATTATTTTGTGTCTACAAAAATCGTAGATTCCCTTTTAGGGTGTCCTTTCATCTAGAATTTGTATGCTTATAAAAATATGTATATTTAAAAAACAACTTAACACAGACATTACGAGAAAATGCGAGCATTTTAATGTTTACAGCTGCAGGTCACTGAAAATCTGCAAAAATTCTAGTAACGACCCTTTTTCCAAGAACTGTGAAGTGTGGCAGAGTCGGAATTTGACTGTAACCTTTGTTGAGGTTTTTATTGTAACAAAAATTTTAAAATCCCAAACAAGGAAAACCCAAAAAACAAAACTTTATGAAGAAAAACTTAAAATTGTATTCCTTTAGTAAGAAACAAATGACTATGAAAAATGTATCATTTGTAGATGATCAAATATTTAATTCATATTTTACAAACATAATTGTTCCACTATCGAATTGAGGCAATATGATAATTTTTGTATGCCCTTGATTGGATACCACCTCCAAAATTTCCAACAGAAATTTTTTGTAAAATATACTATCCATATTGTTAAACAACCTTTGTTGAGCCAAATATGAAACAAATGCATGTAGCACAAAAAAAGGTTAAGAAGTGAACTTACTTGCATGTTTCATTCATACTAGAAATGGTGATTCTTCTTAGAAATAGCATGAGAAATAAAAACAAAAATTCTCCATAACAAAGGTACTGCAAGGGAAGGCAACTACTGCACGTGAAAGAACGGATTACATAGATAACTATACATTATATATTCAAGGAGTATATTTGTAGCTATTTTTATGTTGAGCTATCGAATTCCAAATTTTTTACCTTACGGGTGAAGATGGGTGTCAATGGCATTTAAACATTCTAACATACTAAACTATTGAGGACATACACAATAGTACAGTACGTTATTCTGTCCCATTGCAAGAAACATTCAATGACACACTGTTACCACAGTCACGAGGAGGATGTAAATTTTTCAGAAGAACGCAATGTTCCAATGTAAGCATGCATGGCCAGTCAGTCCTAGGTGTGAGCAAGTACATGGAAGTGTAGGGTGTCAGACAAAGTAGGAGCCAAAGGCACTGCAGCGCTAGCCTCATGCTTGAAAAAGGGTGATTCAATATCATAATTTGTGACATCAATATTTAATTCAACTGCACACTGTGTGTTTTCAGTATATCAATAATATTGATAACATTGTCAATTTTCGGTACATCTATGATATTGATGCCGTATCTTTTCATACACTGTGAACATCAATAACAGTAAAATTCGGTTCTATTGGTGATCTCAATAACAATTAAACTTTTTCGTACATTGATACCACTGTAAATTTTCGGTACATTGATAACACTGCAATTTTTTGGTATATCAATAATTTGTAAGTCGATATGTCTATAACATCAATTTTTTATATCAACTTCCTGATTTCAGTTTTTCATTAACTTTTTTTCTATGTAGATTATTCAATGGTGTTTATCAACATCATAATTTTCTTACATTAATAAAATCTATAATTGACCTAATGTGTGTCATTAACACGACATAGTTTTGTTAAAAATGTTTAATAAATATTGATAATACCAAACTTACACGTTTGGATACACAATCTAAATTCAAAATCACATTTCTAATGACAAGCACATAAGTGTTCCAATTGTAGTGCATTGAGTAAGTAACACACTACTTACCAGACAATGAATACACACACTCTCATAAACATTAATAACGCAGTGACTGTACAGATGGGACAAAATTATATAAATAAACGCTAGTGCGAGGGTCTTTTCCCCGTAATTGTTAGTTGCTTTTTATAAGGTAAGAAAAACCGTCACCTGAGACTGGAAATATTTGTGAGTTTATTGCGAAATAGACACTCTGAAATCCTATTTACACTCGAATCAAGTCATTAGTTTGACAAATGGCTGTTAGAATCTATTCCAAAATGGATTTCCCACAATTTGAATTCTTTGCCACAAGTTTACCACTGACACAATTTTTGAAGGGCATCAGGTTAAACCGACTGATGCCAACATTAAATAAAAAGAATACTGAAGTGTTTTAATGTAGTCTGCAAATATTTCAAGACTCTATGTACACTTTCATAATTATCTGTAACTGCACGATTCAGCAGTAACAGAGAGCCATGGTGGCAGAATGGTCAGTCCGTTCGCCTCCCACCACAACAAACCGGGCTCGATTCTCGGGATGATTGGCCCCTCTGATGCAAGCACATAGATCACCCCACCATACATTATGGTTTTAATTGACAATATGTTATGCAATTTTACTAAGCAGGTGTTTTCTGCACAATTTGACAAGTGAGTGATACTAACGATAGACAGTCTTGTATAATGGCCTGGCTCAGGTGTAGCAAGAAAAGTTGAGAGAATCTGAGAAAAAAAATGACCTTCGTTCCCACAGTCTGTTGCTGAACCGCACGTGTTGTTGACTATGGAAGGCAGCTGATCTGGAAGGCAGCTAATCTGTAATAAGTGTAGATTATCGGACCTTATTCAAATTCACTTGCTAGAGTAGGGTAGGTTATCTCAGTCGTGTGACCAGGTTTTGTCAATTATCAAAGTTATAATCCCTGCAACGCTATTCAAGGTTTCAAAGTAACAGGAATAAAAAAAGGCCTACATCACAAGTAAACTTACCTGGGGTAATATTCCAAATACCAAAAACTTGAAGTCTTGGTTGACCTGCACTACATGAGTGAATTTTCATAACTGCCTTATGAGTGTCACAAGGCCACTATTCGTGCATGCTGAGTAGTGACAAAATACAACTTTATATTGTTCACAGAAAAAATGCAAAACTAAAAACTGATAAACATGTTTGCATCACTTCAAAAGGCGTAACTACACTACACAAAATGTGTTAGTTCATAACGTGAAAAATTTTTGGACTGCACTAAACATATAAGTCTATAGCGTCGGTGAGGGGTGACATGAGGTATGAAGCAGCGGCGGAATGAAAGGATGTGGGGAATGAGAGTTCCCCGAGAAAATCCGCTGACCAGTGACATTGTCCAACATTATTCCCACGCACAAAAATCCGGGGAAGAACCCCAGATCGCCTTTGTGGGAGGCGAGTGCTCTAGTCACTGCGCCAACCGCAGCTAACTTCGAATATAACATTACAAGAGATAATTGATAAATACTGTATATAACTACTTAAGTTTTGCTTGGTACGTCTTCACAAATGAAATGCATTAGTAAACCTGGGTGACATAATATTCACTTGGTGTGTGGCATACACACCAAATTTGTCTTCGGCTTCCTATACTTAAAATTTTAAATTGCACACCAAATACCATGCATTTGAAATGCATTTTGGTACATGTTTATCGCCAATGTGGCATGTTTAATTAACATTGTGTCATTAATGGCATTGAAATTTCAGAGAAACCAGCCAATTGATGCATATTAACACAATAAAATTAAATTGAAGAAAATAAAATGAATACCCGACTAAAGTAGTGTGAGACTAATTAGGTTTACCTATGGTGAACATAGACAGTGACAATGATTGTATTAATTATTTTGATTATACTTTTGTTACCTTAAGTATCATGTATCAATGGCAAAAAAAGTAAAAATGTAATTCGCAATGACTAGCAAAAATATTGAAAATTTACCTCATACACATAATATTGTTCTCGTACAATAACAATATCATCCAATCATGATTTAAGTAATATATTGCTTTCAATCATAATACTTGTTTCAATAATAATTTCAATTAAATCATCATTTTCGATGATACTAAAAATTTCAATAACATTGTCAATAGATCATAACTATCAGTCTACCGGTGGTTCGATAACATCGCAATACTGATATGTCTATATTTAGACAATTATATATTGGTTACAATTTTTGGTTTCGATATTGGTAGTTACCGATTATTGATAGTAATCTGTATGTTTAAATACCAAAGTCGTTATCTGTATATTGTCAACGACGATATATTGGTGATTTCAATAATATTGTTACTTTATTAATATATTGAAAGTTATCTGTACATTTAAATATCAAAATAGTTCTCTGTAGGCCTATATTGTCAATATCGATATTTCTGTAACTTCGATATTACTGTCACATTATTTATATATTGCTAGTTATTAGTATGTTTAAATACCGAAGTTGTTTTCAGTATATTGTCATATTGACATATCAGTGATTTTGAAAATATCATAACACCATCATATCTATATTTTAAAAATTTAGATATGTTTGATTTTTTAAATCTTCATCTCAAAAACTATCGATATATAAAACTATAAAACAGCCCAACCTTCAAGGGCCAAGTAAGTTGGGCCATTTACCCACAAAATGCAATTATAGCATGCAAAGAAGATGAAAACAAATCCAAAGCTTTACAGAGTTTCTCAGTCTTCACCTTCCTCTACCGTAACAAAATTGGACAGACCTGACTCTGATAGTGATGAGTTGTCGATGTTAGAGGCCTTTTACAGGACCATCAACAAGTCAAAAAATGTTTGAATTTGATAAGTTAATTCAATGGTTCCAACCTCCATAGTACAGTTGGTTGTACGCCGGTTTGTAGCATTATAGTTTAAGGGTTTGAGTCCCAAGTAAGCCATCAATGTAAAGCATGTTTGTTTAGTTTGATAGCCTCTTGGTGAAAGTCTCATAATTTATCACAACGATGTAATAATGGGTAAAACTGAGAGACATTAAATAGAGGATGTTTGGCTCATTGGCGAAGTGCCCACATTTTTTATATATTTTATAGGATACTTGTAGGACTAGGATTCATAAGGAATTGGGCTCGATTCCCAGTCCAACCATTCTGATTATGGTTATCCATAAAGTTCCGAGATCACTCAAGGAAAATGCTGCATCCAAGACTGGGATGGTTAAGATTCCTTAAATGTTGTTTCAATATTCATGTACGTATTTGATTTGTGACTAGCAAAAATTATCCAGCGCATTGTTGAAAGGCTACGCCTTAGTAATAGCACTTACTTTATTCCTTACTGATCGAAGAATGTAAGAGGAAGGACCAATTTATTTATAAAAATATTTATTAAAATATTTTGACGACAGAGTTTTCTCCAAAATATACTACAGAAGAAAATAAATTATTTTTGATAGTGAAAGCTACTGTCTTTAATTTTATTTATTTAGTATAATTAATGCTCATAATTTCACATTTTTATAACTGCTGCTTTGCCAGACATTTTACTCACCACACCCCACTGCTACATGTTGCACTGTATTTGAAGTACTTCTGCTTTTCCAAGATAAACAACATGCCCTCTAGAAGCTCACCAGCAAAAGCCTTACCACCTAGTGTAAGTGGTTCAGTAGTGCATCAAGCTTTTAATTTGAAATTGATAAAAACTTATTTAAGATCAACTTTATCCCAAAAGTTCAATTTTTACTGCAAGGGGGATGGGTCATCCAAATTTTGCTTGCTTACACTTGAAAAATTTCTGTCTAGTACTGGACCTATAACCATCATTCAAGAGTATGTTTCTATGCAAATTTGAAAGCATATTTCTAAGGAACCAGACTTAACCATAAAATTAAAATCACAAATTCAATTGAGTATTATACGTGCATAATAGTTTTAAGGTCATTCCATGACATTTAAACCTAAAAAACAGTTGGTCTAATATTCATAATTTCTTCTAGTTTATTAGTTACATCTTTAGTGAGTACCTAACTATTTACAGAAAAAATTCTTATTCGGTTGTGACCACCACTTTTATTATGTTGTGCACAGTGACTTCGGTATTTCTAATTATTCTCAATCAGTTATCTACCTCCTGCAAATTTTGTACGATTTCAGAGAAACAAAAACCCATTTGTTCACAATGAAATATTGTTTTTTTAGTCTTTTTCAGGCATTACATTTAACTTGATTTTTTCCAACTTTAAAGTTATACTTCACCAAGAAGGGGCCATAACACATAAAACATTGCTTGTTTTGAATGTACTATGGTAATATATCAATCAGTAAATGGGAGAAATAATTAAAGGTGTTACCTAAACACTTTTATTTATATGCTGTTAATAGTGGTATATTCTCAAAATTTGTACATTTCAACACAATGTAACTTCCACAGGGAACAGAAAAAAATATTTACTTTTGTACTTGTTGCCGTCCGGAGGAAGTGGAAGTGACTGGTGACAATATTCTGCAGGTATGCGACAGGCGAGTACAGTTTTGTAGGTGGAGTGTTCCTCAGGGCGCCACCTGACTATTACCCAGCCAGGGCGGGAATCTTACTCAGGGTCATGCTCAGCTCGGCTGGCGACACTTCACTTCCTCGGCGAACTACAAATCCATGCACGGAATTGGTAAGGGTGTTACGGAAGGCTGTAATAAGACTGCTGGGTAGCACTTCTGGGCGGCCGCATACTGCCCACACCCTATGTCTCCGCCAATTGCTGTTTGAGTGTAGCACGTCCATTTTGATTGTTTTATTATGCTACCAATGGCTGCCGAGTGCTGTGGCATTCAATCCACACTATTACCATTGCATTTTTTAGATGTTCAATTAATATAAACCTAAATTTAAGTTGTCCTTATGAAGAAGAATGTAACTAATAGAGAAACTAATTATTTATTTTACATGCACAGTGCACGAGACATAATAATAGTCTATGCACGTCTATAGTAAGTTTATTGTATTTCTTCTGTTAGAGTTTAGGAGTATATTCCATACCATATTATTCACTACCTGGAATTTTCTACTTAATATTGACTAGCCCCAAATTCTGCACAAGTTTTTGAAATGGACTAAGACCATGGCACTAAGTTCCAATTTTTTTATCTACTCTTGTAGGCATACTTTCCCTAAACTTATACCCATCTTTCAACTTGTATCAAAAAATGCATGTGCACTTTGGTAACTTTCATCCATGTCCACAATTAGTCTTTTATTTAATATCATAAGAAGAGCTCAATTTGTCTTTCGAAGTAGAAGCTAACTTTGCATACATAAGTATGTAAGTCTTCTTCGTCTGAATTTACAAGGGAGAAACCATAGGCTTCACATCCAACATTGATTTTATGGGAGAGAAACCAATATTCAACAGATCAAATTTAAAAATAGCAGCAAAAGTACTCCTTGAATAAACTGTTTCTCTAGTGCACAATAAACAATTAATTCAACACTTTTCAAGTCCAGCAGTTGGCAGCTGTCAAATAGTTTTTGTTTTGGAACTAAAGAATTTTTTATTTTACGTCCTGTGCTATTTCCAAGAAGAATCACCATTGCCAGTAAAAGTGAAGCAAGCAAGTTCACTTCATAAGCTATATATTGGGCAATATATATATATTTTTTACGCTGGTTTGACAGCTCCAAAACAGGTTACCTAACAACATGGATACTGCAATTATGAAATAAACATTGTTCTGTAAATATTTAAAAACCCTATTGAATTGAGTAATACGAACGTAACCATACTTCCCTCGATTTGATAGTGAAAAAATGTACGTATAATGTGTATTAAACATATCATGTTCCAAAAAAGGTATATTTTACATAAAAATTATTTGTTTTTCACTGTAATATTTCTCACTCAAAGGTATCAAATTTTTAAGTACATCTTAAGGCTTGTTACTCAAAATGCAGTTTTTGTTTTTAATACAGTACAGTAAAATAAACCTAAAAGAAGGTTCTGTAACAGTTGTATTCATCAACTAGCATGTACATCTGATTATCATCTCGGATGTTTTGTGTAAGCCCTACTTGTGTCACTTTTAAACAAATAACATGCAAGCCCTTCCCAGGAATTAACAATAAAAGGGAAAAAATTAATGTTATTTCATTGAGTCACTTGGTTATGATTTTTTTGTGAATTAGTTACTGAAACAACCCTAAACTTTCTCTGATACTCCTATTTAGCATAAAACACCAGCAGAGCATTGCACAGTTTCGCCAATAAACCAAGGCCTGTTCTTGCATAACTGATGTGTGTCATCCTGCTCTAGAAGCAGCAAATGAGACCCGAGTCAGTATTTTGTTTCAAAATGTGTTGCAGGTTCTTAGATACAGGAATAGGTTTGTATTGCAGGTTGTAGATAAAACTGGAATAGGTCAAGATGGGACAGAATAATGAGAATGTGTCAAACCAGAGAAATTACTATACAATTTTAAGTGTAGAAAATGTAAAAGAAATGTGCACAGTGGTATTTTGTGTGATGGAATTGAACTCTGGTTCAATTTCAATCAATGTAGTAACATCTCAGAGAAAAAAAAAGGTGAAAATGAGTGTCACTATAACCTGTGTACGACACACTAGTGATAACAGCGATCATGGCCACCATAATATGGTAAATAATGTGAGTAACTATGTGAAGGGTGCTGAATCTCAACAAATACAATGTCTGCAGGATGAAATTGCAGGCTTGAAGAAAATTAATTCCATTTTATAAGATCATCTTCATAAAGTAATGGAAACTGAGCAAGATTCAACAAATACACAGAGTTGTTATAGTAATTTGACTGTAATGATAGAGGAAAAAGTAACAGACTTAAAAGGTGTGTATTACCTACAAGCAACAGGTATACTCCTCTCCAACTGTTAAATTTGTCTAATGGTAATCATTCCAGAAGACTGATGTCGAAGAAACAGCATGGCGGCAAAAGCAACTCACCATTTAACCAAGCATATCAATGTAAGATTGTGATCCATATCAATTCTCATGGACGAGGTCTCGCAGCAATGTTAAGAGAAGAAGAAAAAGCTAAAAGGCTATGATGTAACCTACCCAGCTGAGACGCACGACAGGGGTTGGTCTGGTAACTGTGAGTGTTGAGGGCCGATGTCTTGGTTATCATTTATAAATTTGAAAATCTGTATAATCATTCAATTTGCATTCTGACCTAGAAGTTAAACACGAAACAAGAACATAAATAGCCTACCTAAGAGTAGCATATGTTTGCCCAACCTCAGAGGCCTGATTGCATATGCAAATCATGAGTGGTGCTCTAGAAACAGTGTACATGACCCTGAGAGACTGAGCGACGTTCAGATGGGCAACTGGAACAGCAACACAACAGCGGACGATGAAACCATCAGTGGAGAGTAGTTTTGGGTTGTTTTACTGATCTCTCCCCTTAGTACCTCATGCTAAACATCTGCACGTCATAGGGATGGAGACCAGGTTCAAGGTGGCCAGCAAAAACAAGGCTGCAACCTCAAACAGGACAAGGAGCTACTGGCAGTAGCTGATAGTTGGGTATGCATGGGTCACTTGAGAGCGAAGTGGATTCTAGCACAGATGCTGGTGGCTCATGTACCAGTCATAAAAACAATACAAGTAGCAATGTAGGGAACATAGATCGGAAACAGGTGTTGGATAGCCAGGGAGAAAATGGGTCGTGCTCTGAGAGTGAGTTGATAGGTGAAAAGCTGGCAACTAATTATTTTGAGTCCAAAGTCACACAGGGAACGGTGAATGCAATGTTCACACAAATGAGTGAAAATTTGATAGGCCAAATATAAAAATGAATGAAAAAACAAATGAGCAGGATAAATAGTAGCACTGAAGAGAACTTAAATAGTATGGGCCTAGGTTTGATGTCATGGAAGTGAACGTATGGCAAAATCTGATGAATAGGCAAAATGACCAGGCTGCAAAACTAG
This sequence comes from Medauroidea extradentata, assembly GCA_003012365.1. Lineage (NCBI taxonomy): Eukaryota > Metazoa > Arthropoda > Insecta > Phasmatodea > Phasmatidae > Medauroidea > Medauroidea extradentata. The sequence goes on from PNEQ01080836.1 coordinate 108,519, forward strand.
AGTAACAAACAACACGTGGAAAATGTACAGGAAGTATTTCAAGAAAAAGAGAAAAGAGGTGACAGATGAGAAACATGAATCTCAGCTTAAAAAAGTAAAGTTAAATGCATAAACTGTAATAGGTCACATCACAATGTGTTGCAAAGAAATAGACAACAAAACTGCACAAACGAAAAAATAGGCAGGATGCGAGGTATAGTACAAGAATTAGGACATTCGTATGGATATCTCAAGACCACTACGAATATGTTGCAGGAAATGATAAAGGGAGTAGAGAAATCACAGGCGGGATTCTTGTCACGCATGGGAAACACAACACTTAAAGTGCGCTAAATCCAATCCCACTGCCAAATATAGAGAGCCTGACTCCTGTGTTTAGCAGGCCGAAAGAGCACACATGGCATACGCTCCATTTGGCACACGGATTGATAACTTAAGGGTTTTTCTTGCAATGAAGCTACACACATTGAGCTTTTCCTCAGCTTACTTATGGGGGCCACAAATAATTAGGTACTATTAGCTTCAGAGAATTGGATTATGTATGATGATTGCCGAGCAACCTTCCTGGCGAGATTCAAGTTGCCCATGCAACAAGATACGCTAACACCATATATTTCAGGGTTGTTATTGAGTAGATTCTGGGGTGTCAATGGTGGACTACATACAGGAGATAGCAGAAGAAAATGTCCACCTGGAAAACGTGTTTCACCAGGCTAGATTATATCACCATTTGGCTAAACACCTGCCGCGATACATTCCAATCGTGGTTGTAACTGCACAGGTTAAGACCATAAACAAATTAATTTCATTATCGGAGCGATTTGAGATACAGGAGGCACACTGGGAGTGCAGTCAAGGCAGTGAGCCAGGTAGCCTTCAAAGGAGATGAGGTGTACATAAAATTGACTGAAAAAGTACAACCCCACGAGTAAGTTTCAGGGAACTCTCACTAGGGCAGCCCCCAAGACGTGCAAGGGAGATGCCAGGTAGGCAGGCGATGTTGTCAAAGCTTGGGCAAAGTTTTCGTGTTTAGGGAGATAGTTGGTCTGCTGGGTAAACGTAGTGGACAGCAAGGTAAATGTTGCTGGCCAGATTGGCTCAATACTGCAACAATTTTACAATCGGCCATGAAAGGTAAGTTCTCGGGCATCCCGAATCAGGTAGAGCAGATTGTCCAGAGGTGACCCAGGAGAGTCCAGCACGTGTCAAGGATTGCATGGGACTGGGGAACACAGTTACCTCTCAATAAAAGAAGGAAAGCTGTGCTAGGCTTTGGTCCCAACAAATAATTTGTTTGCTGCCTGGAGACTCTCTGTTGGGAGAGTTTTGACAAGCAGACTGTGGCAATACGTTATGTCAAAACATTGTAGGGGAAATATCCGAGTGTAGCGATAATGGGCAGTCAAGTGGATAAACATTGAACCAGGTTTATGATAGTACAATAAATTATAAAATAGACCAGTTACAACTTAATTTGATGATTTAATTGAAAATAAATGTTTTTAAAATATTACAGAAATAGAGGAGTGCCTGATGTCTACGCAAAGCTAACAACTTTGAAAATGGTGGAAAAAAATACTAATAGAATATATCATTGTTTCTCTAGTATATAATGGGGATATTACATGCTGTATTACAAATTTTTTAATTTTACTTTTATTTAAAAGTACTTCAATTTAATGATTAATGGTACCTCACTTTCTCTATTTGCATCTGTACAACTCGAGAAACTTAAATAAAAAGAGTGTATATTTTAGAGCGCTAAAAACGAGTGCCACCACGTTGATATCCCTGTGATGTCTTTGGACTTGTCATTGCATTTCTGTTAACTTTTAACTTTACAGCATTCGTGGAGTTGAAAAAAAAACTATTGTTTCTGCGGTAATAACAGGTATTGCAGAGACTCAGAATAGTTATGTCTATAGTAGCTCCGTTGTACAGCAATACAATTAAATTTACCCCAAAAAAATATTTACTAGGGCAATTTTTTTACAACTTCCGATCAGCTGTAATTAAAAAACGGGGATGAATTAGGAAAGTATTTTAATGTCAAAAGAAATGTACATCTTTACACTATATTTCCAAATAATCACCGTAGAGATTGAGGCATTTGTCGTACAGATTGTGACGTGCACTGGCACGTAGCACTTAACTTGGCCTCTTATCATACAGTAATTTCAATTTTTTTTGTCTTAATTAATGTTTTTTTTTTCTTTGTTGTTAATAACAAATTAAGTAGGCCAAATTAACCAGGTATAAGGATGTATACGGCGGGATCCAACATATTAATTGGGGATGCGAGTAGAGAAATGTGCATTAAAATTTTCCTTTTAAGTTTAAATTTAACTTTAAAGCAGGAGAAAAGTATAGAATTTTACCTGTCAATTTTATTGGATTTATATCGTGTTTGGACTCATTTGAAAGATAATTTAATTTCTAGCAACTTTTCTAAGTAAATTTTCTTATTTTTTGCCTTGTTTAGATTTTTTAAAATTTAAAGTGGCTTATTAGCTTGCTTCTCCTGGAATAGGATTTATGTGGCAGGCTAGTCGTAGTTTTCTTGCTTGGAAGCACGTACAGAGAAGTGCTGGCTTTTACAATTTCAAATAAGCTCGGCTAGCCAGTGCTTAGATAGATTTATCTGGCAGGCAGGTCAGAGTTCACTCGCTTGGAGGCACGAACATGGACGTGCTGGAATGCGGGGGCTCTGCAGGGCGTTTCTCGATCAACGTGGGTGGTAGTGTCGGGCACAAAACTCTGTGAAGGTGTTGATCCGCGACAGATTGATATGCTGCACATCCCCCAATTAATAAACAAATAAATATTTAGCTGGTAGTATGGAGTAAAATGCTTTGTGAATTTATCAGTACTATGTTACATACAATTTTTAGGTTATAAACGTCAATTAACCAGCTTTTTAGGCAAGTTGGATCCTGATGTATCCCTCCGCCGCTCGGCCGAGTAAGTCCGAGTGTCCGCCCAGGAAGATATCAGAGTCGAAGTGTCATGGCGGGACAGGGAGGACGTGTACGGGAGCGCTGGCGCGGGGAAGTCAAGCCTCGGGGGCGAAATTGCTCTGATTAAATTTCATCTGGTTTAAAATTTTACTGTTCTCTCTTGTACTCAGTAGCTCCAGGCGTGCCAAGGTATAGCACCATATAGAATAGTATAGCCATCTTCATGAGTGAAGCAAATTACGAGTACTAATTTTGTAAACCGCAATACCGTGCGCGTCTCTATTGTCTTGGGCAGACACTCGGGAGTAGTTGTTTTGGGCGAACTATCTCCGGTCATGTCACCGGTTAATCTTGGTATTTAGCTTGTTGACAATGTACACCTATTTATATTGGATCACAATCGCAGCTGCAAATAAATAATCGTAAAACAAATAGGGGTGTTTCTTTTTTGTATCGTCATCCTGCAAGCTACATCTCTCAGTAACAACAATAACCCAAAGCACGTAAACCCGTTACACATGTCGCAGTGTGCCAAGGAACTACATATATAACTCTACAGACGACAGTCAAACAGAGCGGGAGCAGCCCCGTTACATTCGACCGCCCGGAAGAGGAACACATAACCTCCAACACATCTAAATAACAACGTGGCGACGTAGCAGAGACCCATTATATTCTGGTGCCGAGGAACAGGGACCTGAGGGAACCAAAGTACCTCGGGGGGCCCTAGGACCCGCTACAACAACCAGCCCTTCCAGTGCCAGGACAGCGGCACCTCGAGGGCAGCGGACCGGCAGTATCAGTCGCCGCCGGCGGTACAGGAAACACGTCACGTCAACAAGAAACAACAACGCCGAGTAGAAGAGCTGCAAGGTAAAGTAGCAGAAGAGGAAAGCAGAAATAAACAACACGTTAGTGTTTACCAGTGCGGGCAGGTAGCCGCTGTGAGCCGTTCTAAATTGTTTGCAAGTACTGTCTTTTTTTTTGTGTGCCCTAAGTTACCGAGAAGACATGTGAACATAGTTTCTTTTGTAAGTGCAGGTAAATTAATAAAACACATTAATTACAATAATACACTTTGTCTCACTTAGGAAACCAGGCGTAAATATGATCTAAAAGTATGGCATCTACAGAAAAAAAATTATTCGACTTAGTAAAAGAAATGTTAGAGGCACAGACTAGGGCAATAATAGAAACACAGACTAGGACAATAGGAGTAACAAAAGAACTGATAGGGGAAATTAGAGAACTGAGGAGGGAGGCTAAGGAGCGTAAAGAAAAGCTGAAAAAGGAAACTAAGAGTTGTGCAGAAGTGTTTAATAGACCAGACCTGGTTGTAGATGTAGGCCTAAAGGAAAAAACAGTAACACAGGTGCAGGATGGTAAAGGTGAGGTTAGGCCTATTAATGACATTAATTTTATGTACCATGAGAGGGCAGGTAAAGGAATTAAGGGAACTGAAGTGGTGACTGATGTGAAACTATTAAGGAAAGGCAAATTTATTAGTAACTGGGGGGTGAGATTGCAGAACTTGGAGATGAACAGAGCATTTTTAGGGCCAGACAAAAATTGTTACAATGTGTTGTTGGTCAGAGAGGTAGAACAGTGGGGGGTGCAGGAATGGCACTTAGATACAGTGACGTTGACAGGCCAAGAAGAACTGGGGGGTGAAGTATGTGTTTGGAAGCTGGATGTGCAGAGAAGAGTCGAGAGATGGGGGGTGCAGGAGTGGACACGAGGAAAGGTGAAGATAAAGGTTAGGGTTGACAGTGTGTACCCGGTGTTGTGCTCAGAGGAGCAAGAGGAATGATGTGGTGTGAGGGACCTTTTCGACAGGGTACAAAAACATGTGTGTAGTATATAATTTTTAATGAAAACATTTTACAAATTAATCAAAATTATTATATGGGTTATGGCACCACAAGGGTTATGACAACATGGGAATTATGTAAGTAAGTACCTTCAGTATGTTAAGAATATGGATGTTTGTGAAGCTTGGGTAAGCTTGTTTATATAGTTTTTCACCTTGTGGGCAAGGTCAAAGTAACTGAAATGTTAAATTTTTTTAATAAAACTTGGGTGATGTATAGATACATGATTAGAAATTTCATGACATTGGTCAACCCTGAGGTTTATTATGGATTCATGCAGAGGTTTGAGAAATAATTTATGTTAGTGTAAACAAATATTGAAGTTGGTGTAAAGTGTATAAGCAGGGTTTAATTTAGCAGAAGTTAATAATGCAGTGGAGAAAATAACAATTATTATTTAAGAAATTAAGTGGGAAAATTATTAACTTACCTGTATTTGAGGTGTAGCAGCAGTGTAAACAAATGTTGTGGGTTAAGTTTCAGAGTTAAAATTTGGTGAATATAAGGCATTATAGATAATTATTGTAACGGGAAGAGGTCAAGGGAGTTAATGTTTGAAGTTGAGGTTAGAAACTGGTTAATAGAATTTTGGTTTTGATTAAATTAATGAAATGTAAAGGGGAGTGCTGCAAAGGAATAATGGAAGGAGGAAGTGGCTGTAGTGGGAGAAGGTGTGTGAATGGAGGTATGAATCATGGTTTAAGTAAGAAGAAGCGTCGACGTTGTGAGGTTATCTTATGGTGATTTGGGAGCCTTCGTCGTGGAGCAAATAAGGTTGGCCCTGTGTTGAGGAAATAGATGGTGTTGAATTTGGCCTCGTCGTGGTGCAAATAGGCATATGTTTGTTGTTTTATTGTGGTTGTGGCGTCTTTCGTGGTGCAAATAGGCAGGTATTTGTTTTATAATTGGTCGAAGAGTGCCTCGTCGTGGTGCAAATAGGTACGCCTTAGGTAATTATAGAGTATATGTTGCTGTATGAATTTGTGAAGTAGCAATGGTGTTTGAGTGGTAAAAGGTTATGGTGCAGCCTCCCAGTACAATTGAAATTTAATGAGTAATAGGTAATTATATGCTTTGTTTTGGAAGTTTGTTACAAAAAATTTAATGCTTACAAGTGTAATTAAGTTGATAATGTGAAGTAAAAATTTGGGCGCTGCTATAAATCAATTGTATCTTCAGTTTATTTTCTTTTCTTTTTATTTTGGAAATTTGTGATTGTGAATATGGTTAATTTGAACAAGTAAAACAACGGTATTAGTGGTAAAGTCGTTTGGTATTATTAATGTTTTTCTCAGGGTTGATCGTAATAAGTAGTTGAAGTATTAATGGTGTCAAATTTGTTATTAAATGTGTACCTTGTGTATCTAGGTAGATTACCTTTGTAAAAGTATATGCTAATCTGGCTTTGATTGCTCTTGAAATGTTTTAATATTTTTTTTTTGTTGTTGGTGTGGTGCCATAACATATGCCTAGACTTAGTAAAATTGCAGCTTAAATTTTCTATATTTTTTTGTTTTGTGAAATGTATTGGGTACAACAAATGTTTAAAGAAGCATGAGTATGCGTACAAGTGAGATGTAACCATTGTAGAGTTGAGGTGACAACAGAGATGGAATAGCATTGTATTGTAACATTTTGCTATCACTACTGTATATTGTTTTGAACCTTGAAAACACCACCAAGAAAATACCACACTTGTCTTTGATACACAAGCTTATTTACTAAGTACTTTGCTACTCTTGTGTTTTTTGTGAATTGCTGTTTGGCATTCTGTAATAAATTACATTAAGAATGATATTTGTGTATTATAAGTTGAATTAATATTAAGGTTTCAAGTGAATTAAATTCCATTTAAAGTGATCATGACTGAGCATGATAGTGTTGTAACATGTTTATTTATAAAATTGTTGAATATTGTGAACATGGATCGAATTACAGAAGTCTCATCATGTAGAATCATAAAAGATAAATAACAATGAA
>PNEQ01080836.1:115426-150765 GCA_003012365.1 Medauroidea extradentata
CAGTTTATACTGCTCGACTTGTAGCAACAGGCTAGGACACCCAAGGGTTTATTTGATGTGTTTTGGTTTGGCAAAAGAAAAATGTTTGTTGTAAAAGCTTGGTCTGTTTGTATTTTTTGTGTTGTTTACCATCTCGTGGCCGTTGATGGCTGTTAACTTGATGTAAAAGGGAAGTGCTGTAAAAGGAAGGGTATTATGCCGAGAAGGGTTATGTAAAGAAGTTGTTTTATTGTGTGGTGATTTAATTAGTGATTTTTGGGCACCTTCGTCGTTGGTCCAATGGGGTGTACCCAGTGTTTAGGTCATTCTCGTCGTTGTTCCAAAGGAGTGTACCATATTTTTGGGGAGTGATAAGTTGATGGTTCAGACTTCCTGTAATCAACTAAACTTTACAAAGCCAACCAAGTGTACAGGATGTGATTTATTAGTATTAAGAAAAGTAATGGTTTGCAGATTGAAAAAAATTTTACGTTTAAATTAAGGGTGCAACAACAGTGTGCTGCCACAAGCCGATGCATAAATTTAAAAGGTATATTTTTCAATTGATTTTTTTATTGTTTACATTATATATTATATTATATACTATGGTGCTAAATAAATGTTTCATGCTCAGTAGTGGAGTAAAGGAAAATAATTATGTATACTGTATTTGGATAAATTTTAAGTGTGGTGGTGTTTTAGAGGTTATGAAAACAGCAAGTTTGTAATATTGTAGAGCATGCTAATAAGAGTGATTTGCCCATGTGTATTCATTGATGTAGTATAGTTCATGAAACTTAAGTAATCATTGTAATAATGGAACACTGGTATGTAGTTTATGTAAAACATTGGAATGCATATAGAACCATAATTGTGATGAGCTGTTGTACTAAGAGTGTACTTAACACTTATGGTTTGTCCCTCAGGAAAAGCCATTGCATGTTAAGTGGGGGGTTGTAACGTGCACTGGCACGTAGCACTTACTTGGCCTCTTATCATACAGTAATTTCAATTTTTTTTGTCTTAATTAATATTTTTTTCTTTGTTGTTTATAACAAATTAAGTAGGCCAACTTAACCAGGTATAAGGATGTATACAGCGGGATCCAACCTATTAATTGGGGATGCTAATAGAGAAATTAACATTAAAAGTCTATTTAAAATTTAACTTTAAAGCAAGAGAAAAGTACTTAATTTTACGTGTCAATTTTATCGGATTTATATCGTGTTAGGGCTCATTTTAAAGCTAATTTAATTTCTAGCAACTTTTCTAAGTAAACTTTTCTTATATTTTGCTTTGTTTGGATTATTTAAATTTCAAGTAGCCTCTTAGCTTGCTTCTCCTGGAATGGGATTTACGTGGCAGGCTAGTCGTAGTTCTCTTGCTTGGAAGCACGTACAGAGAAGTGCTGGCTTTTAAAATTTCAAATAAGCTCGGAGCTAGCCAGCGCTTAGATAGATTTATCTGGCAGGCAGGTCAGAGTTCACTTGCTTGGAGGCACGAAAAGGGACGTGCTGGAATGCGGGGACTCTGCAGGGCGTTTCTCGATCAACGTGGGTGGTAGTGTCGTGTGCAACAACACTAAAAAGGTGGTGATCCGCGACAGATTGAGGACACTGCACATCCCCAATTAATAAACTAATGAATATTTAGCTGGTAGTATGGAGTATAACGCTTTGTAAATTTATCAGTATCTATGTTACGTACAATTTTTAGGTTATAAGTATCAATTAACCAGCTTTTTAGGCAAGTTGGATCCTGATGTATCCCTCCGCCGCTCGGCCGAGTAAGTCCGGGTGTTCGCCCAGGAAAGGGTCAGTTGTGTTTCATCGGAGCTCGTGACCGGTCGCCGTGAGATGGCCGGCTAAGTCTTTTATTGATTACTAGTTTGAAAACAGTTGTGTTTCATCGGAGCTCGTGACCGGTCGCCGGGAGATGGCCGGCTAAGTTTTTCTTGTTTATAATCGGTCAGTAGGAGTTGTGATACATCTGAGCTCGTGGACAGTCACCGGGAGATGGCCGGTTGAGTGTTTTTATTATTAGTTGGGGCGTCATGGCGGCAGGGAGAGGACGTGTTAAAGTTGGAAGAGGGGCGGTGAAGCTTAGAGGGCGCATCCGCAAGTAAAGGGGACTGTGTAGCCAGCACTCTAATATGTTTTCTTTTGCGGTGTTTGTTAAGAGTAGTACTCAAGTAAGTAGGTGCAAGAAATAGCTGCACATGTGAGTATAGCAGTATATTTAAGACACTGTTAGTGGTACCCCGTAGTTTAGGTCGTTTTCCTTTGTGGAGCAAACTGAGGCAGATCACAACCGATAATAAACTGGGACGAACAATCATGACTTTGTGAATTCCGCCACTGGTGTTACCTATTCACGTTCACACTGTAAGACATAAATCACGGGAAAGAATTTTTGTACGTTATTGTGCCATGTACGTCTGGTGAACTATTATTAAAAGACTGAAAGTTATTAAAGAAATTGGCTCCTTTTTTTCTTCTAAGTAAACTCCTTAGGTAAACTCCTCAGGCTATCCGGGCATATAAATAACAAACAAGGAAAAATCTAATTAGATAAGTCGTCGCCGGCAGCAAGAGCACCATAACCTCCAACATCTAGATAGTAACCACAACGTAGACGTGACGTAGCAGCCCCATTACATTCTGCCGCCCCGAACAGGGACATCATAACCTTCAAAAACCAGCTTCTAGATAGCAACAATAGACGTGACGTAGCAGCCCCACACCGTGAGCAAAGGTGTATATCGATATATTTGGACCCTTAATTCGTTCTAAGAAGGGCCATGTTGCTCTCTTTGTGATCTTAAGACATTTTCTCCAAATTTACCTTCCTATTACCCATTAGAAACATGAAGGCTCGCTTTCTTACGGAGGTTTTGGTAAACCAAGTGTGGAAAATTTTTGGGGCTCCGGCCGAACTAGTCAGTGATAATGCGGCTTGTTTCTCTGGCAATTAATTTAAAATCATGTGTAGCGAATAGGGGATAAAACATTCGTTCAGTAGCCCGCACTTTCCGCAAAGTAATATGGTAGAACGAGTCAACCGGAATCTCAAGGTTGCATTGGGGATTTTCAGTGACCAGGTTCATAATGAGTGGGATGTGCAAGTCCCTTGGATCAATTTAATGATGCGCTGCACGAAAATACAGGTGAAAATCCCGCTCAAATCTTTCTGGATCGGCACCTAACGCATACCTTGCTTAATGTTTGGGGTATCCACTCTGAGCCTCAACGCAAGGTTTTGTTGACTCGGGTAAAAGATCAGTTGGTGGAAGCGCAATTAGGAGGACTGCGTAGGTATTACATGGGAAGGTCCGCGAACCCCTTTAAAGTAGGGGACTTGGTGCTCTGTAGGAGTTTTCGCCTCTCAGATCTCGCGTTCAAGGTTTCAGCTAAGCTTTCTCCTCTGTATGAAGGCCCGTACAGGCTGCAGAGATGCCTCTGTGAAAACACCTGGTTAATGCATAAACAGTAGGATGCTTTTGTTGTGAGAAAAGCACATGTTGTGCATTTGAAATTGTATCATCCTAGACCTCAAGAGTTACTTTGTTTTAATGTGTTTGTGTACGTATCGCTGGCCAGTTTGTTGTTTATGTTGCGTGGCGCCATAGAATAAGCAATGCATAGTATGGTTAAAGGTACCTAATGTATATGTAAAAGGTTATTATTGAGCGCTCAATATGAACATTGATGGAACAGTGTGATTAGCTGCATGTGGCAACACTTTTGGCTGTGTATTTAGAGAATGTTGTAGCCATTTGTTTGGGATTTAATATGTTTTAAGGGAGGCACAAGCTCTAAAATGTTAACAATGAAGCTTTTGTGGTCAAGAGGGTTTGATTACAGTGTACTATATTGTAAGTGCCATAGGGGTGAATTGGTAATGTAAGAGATTTTACACTTGTATGGTTGGGTGTATTGAGGTGTGTTACGTTTTTGTTTTGCCCTAAGGGACATAATAGTGTTACTTGTGGTATTTTGCTAGTGAGATGGTAGTGTTATTATGTATATCACTTGTTGTGTGTTTGTGTGTCAAAGGTATGCCCAATTAATGGAAGTGGTTGAAGTCGGTTTCGGGGTTGTTCTCTGGATTTAGGTGTTGATAGGGCGGGGGGTTGAGCAGACTCCTAGGGTTTTGGGGTGGGTTTTTAGTTTTTTTCTTAAGTTTTTCTAAGTTTTTAGGGAGTTAAGAGTTTTGTGGCTTTGTTTGAGAGTCTGCCTTCCCTCTCTTCCTCTCTTGTTTGCCTGGTCTGGTAGGCTGTTTAGCGAGAAGGGTTGCCCCGGTTGACGGCGCTATGTCTTCCCCTTTCCCGCCGGTCCTACTTCTCCACTGGTCATGGAGGGTTGGGCCTGGAGGGGGGGGGGGCCTAGTTCCATCTGCCGGCGGTAGGGGCACGAGTGAAGCAAGCAGCTGACTCGCGATGTGTGCGGAGGGCACTCACTCTTAGATCAAGCGTGGGTGTGTAAACATCGAGAGCTAGGGAGGCCGGAGTGTGGTTCTATTGCACCGTGGTATTATACAGAGACAAGGAATCGTCACAGGCATGCGGGAGTATCGCAAGTTGCAGCCTAAGTAGCCAGCGAAACTTCTGGTTTAAGGATCGCCTGTCTTGCTGTTCTGTGAGTGAGTCGCTTACCACGACTATCAGTGGAGTTCTTTGGTGAGTTTTCCTGTCCATCTAAGCTTGAGGCCCGTTCACCTAGCCACGATTATCGTCCTGATTACTTAAAATTGAGAAGGAGCAGAAGTTCATGCCTGGTTGGAGGCTTTTTGGACATTTACTGTTGGATTCCGGCAAAGCATAGTTCATAGCGCACTGTTGTCCAAAACACAGATAAACGTAATAGTTTACTCAAAACGTCTGAATAAGTGACCCTTTGACACGTCATTCACGAAGCAGTTATTCGGGAGTGTGGTGTGATTGTATGTAAAGTCACCTGGCCTACCAGCCATGTTGTACTGCTTTTTTTTTTTTTTTTTTTTTTTTAATTTTGATGTAGTTTGCTCGACCCCAGTGTAGTCTAACACCGACCACAATGCTGGCCCACACATAAGATCCCCCAACTCACTAAGGCAGCAACCAGTCACTTTGGTTTAGTTTGATATTGTGTGCAGTGTGAAGTGAAGCCCCACATTTCATGAGTTGCACAGTCAAAGTGATAAGTCTGTCCAACTTTCTGAGTGTAAGTGCATCGTTTGTTCGCCGAGATTTTATTTTAATTAAATATTTTCTTTATTTATTGAGCTATAATGTTTAACATCAAGATCTGTGGATGAACTTTAGTCCTGCGAGGCTATGGAATGCCATCCTGAAGAAAGAAACTGTCAATCTTAAAACAAATTAATTTGTAACTAATCAATAATTACTTCGGTGGGCTACATAGGGCTAATGTTAGATTAATTTTCATAATTAGTAATTTATTGATATTGATCAGTCAATTTTGTCATACAGAGTTCAGACTAGTCTCATTTTGTTCAGCTATGTATTTCATGAACTTTATCTAAATAACTTATTGATGTAATTTAAAAGCCATAGGGCGTATTTCATATTTTCAGTTTTGTGTAAGTTTGATGTTTGTGGATGGCCTCAGGCGAGGAGCACATGAGGTTGGACAAAGGGCCTTGAATTCTGGGAATCGCCCATTGCTAAGTTTCCGGCGATGGCCGCAATGTATCACTCCACCAGCGACGCCTTTGGTATATTGTATAATTTTATGTCAAAATGTTCCTTCTTAATGTAATCTAGAAATTTATTTATTAAGTATATATTGCAAAGAGTCGTATATTTTAAATTGAGAGTTCTGAGCCGCTTGTGTACTACATTGTAATTAAAAGAGTTCCGAAGGGATATGTGCGCTGGGTTGGAAGATATGGCACCCTTTGTCAGCTGCGCTTGCCCTGGGCTCTCCCCAGTTCTGCTTGACCCACTGTGAGATCAAGACGTGTCGCGACTGCGCTCGCGAGATAAGGGGTTCGCCCACGTGGCTGGATGAACTACATGATGGCGAAGGTCGTGCACCTAAGATGAATTAGCTTCATAGTTCATTAGTTGTAATCTTTTTTTTTTTATTTCTATCAGTTCCCCGCTTGATGGAAGTTGCGTTAATTATTCGATTGGCGCAGTAATTTCGGGTACAAGTTTACCGAGGTGTTTAGGCGTGATGTACATGGGCCTGAAGGAACTATTTATTTGTAACTCTTGCAAATGGCCTAAGTTGTAATATTTGTATTAGTAGCTCACCGGTGGAGCATGTTTTTTTGTTTTTGTTTGCTTGTAATGCCAAGTGAATTTGCGCTGAAGTAAATGTGCCATTCATATGAAAACTGATTTATTTAATTTCCGTGCTCTTGCACGCCTTCGTACCCATGAAATACCCTAGATGAGAGTTTTCTCTACCGCACGTGATGTCGTGGTAGTTTGAATAGACAGTCTGAAAATATTTTGTATGTGGAAATTTGGGGCTTAAGTACCACCATAGGTGTGATTGTATTGAATGAGGGAACTAAATGGTAAAGCGCACAGAGTTGTAATAAATTTTTAACAAGTGTAATGTAAACGAGAGCTGTATTACTTTGTTAAGAGTTGAATGTCAATAATTGTTCAGATTTTGTAATGGCCCGAGTGGCGACTGTGTTTTCTGGTAAAAGTGGGCACTAAACGCAGGTTATTGAAGTCAGAAGCGTGTTTTCTTTGCTCGAGAGGAACCCTTTCATTAACTCGCTATAAGCATTGGTTTTTTGAACTGGTGGGGACTTGCCTCGAATGTTGGAATTGTCATGTAAGTGTCTGTTTTTAGTTAAATGGTAATATATGCCTTCAGCCTCTGGCATAATCTCCTTGGAGTTCAGTGCATGTTAATATAGTAATAAAATATAATTTTAAATGTTCTTGTGAATCAGTGATTTGTAAACATTTACGTAAATTAATGAAACTGAAAAAAAAAATATCTGTTTTAGCTTAGCTTTTTAATATTGAAACATAGTTTCCCATGTTTCCCATATCTGTAACCTTGACCGTGGTGAGAGTGAACATAAATTAACTATAGTATGAACAATGACACGTTTCTGCAGTTAAGGGCCCCTCTACCTTAGCTTCAAATGCCTTGCAACGAGTTACAACTTTTCTATTTATGACAAAACTATTTAACGCGCATTAAATTTGTATTTCTACGAAAAGAACACACACTTCAAACTATATTGCTACAGTTTCAAAAATTCGGCACGTTTATTGAAAACATCATTTTCGGGCCTCTCAAAATGGCCAAAAGAAGTGACTTTTACAGACTGTTGTATCTGGAAATATAACAACTGGATTCAAAAAAATAAACTATATAAACAAGCGTTAGACTGTTAACTACGCTGGCCACAAACCATCACAGTTACTGAAAAATAATCCTCAGCAAAGAACACAATGAACATTGATATATTATGTATATGGTGAGAAGGGACACATTACGAAAAATTATGTGCAGTTCAAAAATGAAAACAAAAGAAAAGGGGATACTAGTTCGGTAGATGAAAATTAAATGAGGGAGACAAACCGAACAGTGGCATCTGTGGAAGAATACAGGCTACTGTGTGTAAAACAACCCAACATTAAAAAACAGTGAATGGTTACTAGACTCAGGAGCATATCATCACATGACGCCCCATTTAGAATTCATTGAAAACATGACAGAAGAGAGTGGTGTAGTTGTTATAGCAGATGGTGAACCGCTACAAGTCGAGGGACGAGGTACTGTATTATTACGAATGTCTGAAGAACGTGGTGGTTGGAACATTAGATTATGTAGTGTGATTTATGTACCCAACCTATCAGACAATCTAATATCGGTCAGCTGTATTGAAAGGTTACGGAAATCTGTTTGTTTTAAAGGGGCTGCGCAAAAATAATTGACAAAGAAAGGGTAGAGATACTGTTCACAGCTATCAGAGTAGGAAATCTACATCATGTGAAAACAATGCATGTTGCAAGTACGGTTGTGCAATATTGCGATATATCGCACGCGATGCAATATATTTTCAAAAAATTGTGCGCGATATTTTTGTTGCGATGTATCGGAAGTGCAATATTTTGCTATATATCGCAGCACGATATTTTGCGATTTTTATCGCAGAGTAATTTTCGCGATTTACATTGCTGTACATTTTTCTTTCTATTTTAATCATGTAGTGATGTTTTTGGCAATGACAAGATAGCCTTCATTATGAGGGTAGTCTTTCTATTTAACTCGACTTTAAGGTTTAAACATTTTAGCTCAGAATAGACCAATCTAGTACAGAAGTTGTGATATAATAGTAGTCGTACATCAAGATTACACCAGTCGTCGTAAGTCACAATACGTATCTATATTTTTATTTAGAGAAAAACAAGACAAAACATTACAATTTTTTCTTGAACAGAGTAACTTAGAGGAAACTAATGCAACCAGCTTAGTACCTTACTTCACCATCAGTAAGTTTTTAGTATATCTATTAGCGAACGACATGACCATGACATTAGGTGTGTTAATATTGTCCAAATGGATTTACAAACATGGCAGCAAAGTGGAAATAGACACAACATAAAAATTAACAAAAATGTGGCAGTATTACGGAAATTTTATGGAAATCATTTCGTAAGCAGTTACAATTTCATTGTAAGCAATTAATTTTGAAATAAGCATAGCAAGGACATTCTTCATTTGTAAATTTGTGCTATTAAGGTGGTGGCTGTCTAACTCATGCTTCGAAAGAGTTGCAGCGAGTTCGTAAACAGATTTTTTCTACGAAACAATTCCACGTGTGTCCATTGTGCCAACGTACGAAAAGAAAACAAATTTCACACAAGGTCGGTATGTCACTACATATTAAGACACTATGCTCATTAAACACACAGATTCTAAACCATCAAACATGGCTAAAATAGACCTTTTCAGACTACTGTACTTCAAAGTGTACTTCAAAGTGTACTAAGCGGATGTATGTGCGACTCACATTGCAACCTGCACTGAACTTTCCTACAGACTTTCCATCAATAAAACTATATGGCCACCACTTAGTGTCCCATTGTAAAAACAGTTTGGCGGGAACCTTGCATGCAATTTTAGAGCTTGGCTTGTTGAGGCGATGCTGCATTTGATGTGTGTTTCAAGGTCACCCTTATGTCTGTCATTTCTGAGCTTCTGACGCGCAGATAGGCAGTTAGTTGGACCTAGCGCATGAGCTCATGGTAGCGTGGTACGAAAAGTGATTTTTTATATACAACTAGGGACCCTGTTTTTCTTGAAAAGTATTTTTCCCCAGTTTGTTTCAGTGCCTTTTGTACACACATGCAATTGTGCTTCATGGTTATTGACAACGTGTCTATGTGAAGAGCCGTATCTCATTAGAATCCCTAGACTTATGATAGTTAAAATATCCAATCACTGACCACGAAGCAGAACTGCAGATGTGCACGTAAGGCACAGATACAAAGTGTGACAAAATTCTTTCCGCAAAAAACAGGGGTCCGTATGTATAACTATTTAAAGTGTCTCTACTGCCGTTTGTAGGCCGTATGCGAAAAGAAGACACACTTCAATCTGTCTCTGTCGTTTTAAAAAAGCCGCCCCCTTATTAAAAAAGACTGCCAGCTCCTCAATAGTTGTAAAATTGCTTTTATTTATTTTTTATTTTTTTATTTTTTGACATTTCTGTAGCTGGAAAAATGCCAGCCGTAATCGTAAAACAAAACGATAGATACCTGTGTCTGAGTTAAACACATGCTTTCCACAGATTAAATAATAGGGTCACCGCTTAAAATTCCATTGAAAAACACAAACACCACACGCTTAGAGACAAAACAACCTTTAATGCACACGTTGGAGTCGACTTACCGCCTTCCCATATCCGCGTTACAAACAAAAATAAAAAACTAAGGTCCAAATAACTCTTAATGGACCAAATATTATCAAACTCGGTACTCTTGGTTGCCTGGTCAACATGCGTAATATTTATTATTTAGTTTTCAACATATTAATTGTATAAGTTTACGAAATGATGATGCTGTCAGTTGCTTCATGCAAGTTTTGTGTAATTTAATGATAAAGCACAGGTAACATAATACTGTAAGAACTGCTGGGCTGTGAGTGAGTGGACGATTATGTTTTGTTATCAGTATTGCGTGCAACATTAACTGCCGGCTGGCATATCTAGATGCTGAAAGAAAATGCTGACATAAAGATAATGACAGATCTGTTACCTGTTCTGTGTCTCCAAAACAAGATTTTCATACCGGAAACAAAAAAGTTAGGTAGCTTCTCACACTCAGTAATCCATTTTTTCTTCTTTCAGGATGGCATTGTCTTTATTACACAGTCATGCCCCTCATTTCGTGTAAGATGTACAGTACAATTATTATAAATGTGTAGTTCTTGTACTCATTTAAGCACGAATAAAGTTTACGTTTATAGTTCGCTAATGTGTGTTTTTTTACTTTTAGTTTTGTGTATTTTTGCATTGAAATTGTGACGGCCCTATTTTATTGATATTTTTATATATATAGAAATTAATGTAGTTTAGGTTAATTATAATGTTTGATTGTAATGAAGGGACCTTTATTGTCATATGTAGCATATTGCCATCCATTTTAACTTCAGTATTGATTGTGAGGGGTCTGTAGGATCCTATGATAGGCCAGTATAAAAACAGTAGAAAATATGACTATTACTAATATTAGCACAGAGGTATCGTGTCTGGTATCGTTTTAACCTGTGGAATGTCACAGACTCGAATATGCTAGTAACATTAAGATAATCTTATGTATAATGATTATAGTTTTTAAAAGTGATAATTGCCCGCCGGTCTGGCGACAATAGAGCAGTTGATGAGTGGGCCGTACCACATGCTGTCCGAGAAGGGGGGCGCCCGACCTCCCCCTCTCTCCGTGTCATACAATCCTCTCTCTTTCTCTCTCGCCTACACATTTATTCTCCTTTCCCCCTACCCCAACAGACCCCGTGTATCGTACGTAATTTGAACTAGAAGTATATTAATTGAAGATAGCAAGTGGTAATTAGGCTAAGTGTTTTATTTGTAATTGCTGTGAGAATGTGCCAATGTTTAATTTGATTTTAAATAAATACGGAGGCTTCCACAAGGGACGCACGCAATGTTCGGGCCAGGGCTTCGCTCTGATTGGTCGGGGGAACCTACCCGCCCCCATGAGTCCGGTGGGGCGGGAAGGGGGCGCCACCCAGGACAGCAAAGACGCAAGACGCGAGGCACTAAGAGAAAAGTCGCGAGAGAGACATGGAGTCTTAAGACGAGCAGGGTGCATGTGAGCTCCGGAGGACAGGTGTCGGGATCTTCGTCGTCGGGTTTGTAAGGACGGTGGACAGCGAGCCCGGGGTCACCGGAGTGTGAACTTTTCGGGTGATCGCGGCCGGTACCTGCAACATAATTAACATCTTGACCGATCAAAAGCCGCCAGGGGAAGCGCCTATTCTTATCGTCGAAGGAAACTAGAAGTATTTACCTCTCGTGACGCAACCCGCAGTGCACGAGTCCCTTAGGCGGATTTAAAAGGAAACTCTTCTGTTTTTTTTTTATTTCAATTCGAGCTGGCCGGGCATACTACAACATTACTTAATAGGAACTCAATCATCCAACATTAATCACATAAGAGACAGAGCATCGACACCTCTTGTTATAACCAAACGCGGGTCACGAACACCATCGCAGGACGTGGCAAAATATTGTTGAAAAAGCTACAACAATAGGATGTGAGTTTCGTTACAAATATTGCTTTAAAATTATTAGTGATAATTTTATTACAGTTTTATGTAGTGGTTAGGGAAAGCATGTAGTAATTTTACAGTGTGTCATACTTCGAATTCTATAGTACGTAGTGTGACGGGTCTCCTTCTAGGTTGTTGTTTGTTTGTATTTATATATATGTTGGAAGTCACGACGTCCCTGTTTGCTGTGATAAAATGTGACGGGGCTCCGTCTACGTCGCCGATGTAGTTGTTGATTCTGGGACGTAACTCTCCCCCCGTTGCTTGTGCAAGTAGTTAGCAGGCAAAAAAAAATGGCAAAAAATAAGCGAGCTGATGCAGAGGCGGTGCCTTAATACTGAAGCCCGGGTAGTAGTGAGGTTAGTCAGAAACGGATAGAAAAAAAATAAGAAGAAAAATTATATTGGCATTTTTTTAATTTAACCTTTCTTTTCATGCACTTTAACTGACAAAGGCAATTCACAAAGCGAGTGCTCGCCCAGAGTTAGTTGAGGTGACTTTTCTATCTACGTATTACGACTTGCCGCTTGCCTCCGTAATAGTACTTGGTCCGGCACTTTATCTACCTTAGTTCTAACTACGCGGTTACCAATACGTACTTCTGGTTACATTACTATAAAATGAAAAGGCAGTATGCCAAAAAAAGAGAGACAAAACAAAAAGACTGATCTCTTCTAACGAATCCGTCCTCTAGGCTTCACAGCCCCTCTACCACGTCTAACACGTCCTCTTCCTGCCGCCATCACGCCCCAACTAAACAAAACACTCAGCCAGCCATCTCCTGGCGACCGTTCCCTAGCTCCGATGGATCACAACTAACCAATGACAAACACAAACAAGAAAACTTAGCCGGCCATCTCCCGACAACCGGTCACGAGCTCCGATGAAACACAACTGACTTTCCTGGGCGGACACCCGGACTTGCTCGGCCGAGCGGCGGAGGGATTAATCAGGATCCAACTTTACTAAAAAGCTGGTTAATTAACATTTATTACCTAAAAATTGTACGTAACATAGATACTGATAAATTTACAAAGCATTTTATTTCATACTACCAGCTAAATATTCATTAGTTTATTAATTGGGGATGTGCAGCGTCATCAATCTGTCGCGGATCACCACGTTCACGGAGTTTTGCGCCCGACACTACCACCCACGTCGATCGAGAAACGCCCGGCAGAGCTCATCGCATTCCAGCACGTCCCTGTACGTGCCTCCAGGCGAGTGAACTCTGACCTGCCTGCCAGATAAATCCGTCCAAAGCACAGGCTAGCTCAGAGCTTATTTGAAATTTTAAAAGCTAGCACTTCTCGGTACGTGCTTCCAAGCAAGAGAACTATGACTAGCCTGCCACATAAATCCCATTCCAGGAGAAGCAAGCTAAGAGGCTACTTGAAATTTAAAAAATCCAAACAAGGCAAAATATAAGAAAAGTTTACTTAGAAAAGTTGCTTGAAATTAAATTAGCTTTAAATTGAATCCAAACATGACATAAATCCGATAAAATTTACACGTAAAATTAAATACTTTTCTCTTGCTTTAAAGTTAAATTTAAAATTAAAAAGAAAATTTTAATGTAAAATTCTCTACTCGCATCCCAAATTAATATATTGGATCACGCCGTATACATCCTTATACCTGGTTAAGTTGGCCTACTTAATTTGTTATAAACAACAAAGAAAAAAAATATTAATTAAGACAAAAAAATTGAAATTACTGTATGAAAAGAGGCTAAGTAAGTGCTATGTGCCAGTGCACGTCACAGTACTGCAATAATGTTCGTCGAAAGCTCATCATTTTTCGGGAGAGGTATAGTTGTAGTTGTTGAGGAACACCCAACCCACCAAACATACCGGAAGATGGGAGGGAGGATCCAGGATGTTTCTCCCTTTACAGAAAAATTTGGGGTTTCAAGGCAAAAAATGGTGCTTTTAAAGCATTTTTCATACCTAAAGATCTATCTATATAGCTGGTTGAAATTGTGATTGTGTCATATAAAATGGTGTCAGTGAACAATTTTGCAAACACACAGTTATATTACCTGCTGGAACCTTGTCCCACCGCAAATGAGTATTTATAATATATAAATACTAATAATAATTTATTTCCATATACCGATTACAGCACTTTACGTATTTAAATACCAGAGGGCCTATGCTGGAAAACATAGCTCGAACGTTCGTGTACGAGTTGTTTCGAATGGTCAGATTCGCACATGAACTGGCCTAGTTGAAAAGATGTATGCTCCACTGTCTCAAAATCGTATACGAAATAAGTGTACGAAGTGAGCACCGTTGGTCGACAAGACGGCGGATATTCAAATGTCTATCTGGACCTACAAAATATGAGTTTCTGTGATAACTAAGGAATTTAAAATGCTAATCAGTATGATAACAGAATCTTAATATTAGCAGAAACTATGTCAGTGTGACTAAACCAATCAAACGCAAAAGGAAATGTCGTAATAATTGAAAAAACTGATTTTTCGCCATACATACAATAAATATAACATTTTCGGATATCATTGATATAGTTATCATAGTGCAATGGCAGCGTGCTTTCTTTCTAACCTAAGTATTCTTGTTCGAAACTCCCCCCCCTCCCCCGGGATTAATTTTTTTATTATCAATGCATTAATAATTTCATGCTAGAAAAATAACCTCACGAAATATTAATTAATTTTACATAATTTTCAGTTTTAGACGCAATGAAACGAATCTGTATCTTCCGTTTGTAAAGACGAAGCGAAGCAACTAATGTCCCAAATGTAGGCGCATATGAATTACGTCTCATAAATATTTAGCTGCGCTTCTCCGGTAAATTACATTAATTAATATCACATTTTCTTAGACTAAAATGTAAGTTTTAAAACAAATTGCATAAATTTTAACATAGAGTTATTCTTACCTGTTAAGTAAGTTAAATAAAAACACATTTAAAGTAAGGCTTACAAAACGAAGGCTTCGGGAAACTAAATGCTTAAGTTACATAGTTTTAACCTATAATAATATAGTTATGTTCATTATTTCATGTAATTAATTTGAGACAATTTAATTAATTTAGAGCAAATTTTGTTGAATTTTATGTATGAGGCCAAGTACCTACCGTTAACATGTAAAATTTTTTTCTCAGTATTTTACTCAAATAAAGTGAACCACCCGCCTTAATTATTTAACAGCCGTCATAATTATAAAATATTACGAGAACTTTATTTTCGGGTTTGTATATAATGAGCAAAGAAAATGTAAATTAAAAATATTCTTGTACTACACAATTTTTCATAAAATCATTACTTGTTGAACTTTGTGATTCAACAGAGAATGTTAAAATTTTATTTTACCCACTGACGAATAACAAAACATATATGATTACACAAATAATGTAAAAATAACTTCTGTTTGTAGATACAGCAATGGACCCTAGCCCACAGTTATCTTTTCCAACGATCAATTACTCACTCTTCATAGAATGTTTTTCTTTTTTACCGTGCTGCCTGTATCTTAGCGCATTTTTGTTAAGAATTTACTGAGTTTTTTTGAAGGCTCGAATTTGTATGTTTCAGTCAATTGCAAAAATTTACGACTCATAGCATGCAATGTGAGTACCTTTAACTGAAAAATGTTAGTATATTAATATAAAAATAGCTTATTCAGAATTAATAAATATAGTATTTTCGTAAAATAAACACACTCTTGCAAAAGAGCTTACTACCTTTTTAACAGTTAACTTAATTAGTGGCGAGTTTCTATTTAAATATTATTAAGAACTTAAAAAAAATATGTATGCATATAATTGTTGAAATCTTGCTCCATAGCTTCGGTTTCAACTGCTTCTCGTATGTGAAATCCCCAATTCGACCGCCTGCCACCACTCAAGTAGATTTTCGTATACGAATCTCATGTACGAGGACGGCAGAATGTTCAAGCATACAAACAGCGCATTTCGAGCGGTCAGGAGGGCTATTCGCATATGAACGAAAACTAGAGCATAGGCCCTCAGGAAATACCTGAATATTATATTATGCAGTTTTAAAAATATTCTGTATGTACCTGTATGCAAATGTAAATTACTAATATAATAATTTCAATGACTTTATCACTTTCAATACTGCAGTATTTTCATAACTTGTTACAATGTTAAATAACACAGTCAGTAGGCTACATTATTATACATTCGCTAAATATTGACGATGTTTACAACAGTTTTTAATACGCTTTACGTGTTTTACTTGCTGAATTTTTTGTTAATTCATTAATGTAAAAATTACTTAATCTTAAACTTAACTGTCAATATGCCATGAATTACATCAAATGTTGTTCACTTATTTCTTTTGGATATTTTACTTTACAGAAATATTCAGAAATAATTGTGCTATTAGTACATATTTTAAAAACAAGTGAAATGAAAAAATCATTCTGGCTTTACCTTTCTCTTTTTCACAATTTGAATGTGGATACTTCATCATTTTGGTACGGGATGAAGCGCACACACGGAAAAACTATTTCGCAAGGGACCCAAATTGCAACAGTTAGTTTTATAACATTTTTATAAGCTTTTTACAAGGTTAAATATACGTGACATCAAGCTACAGTAACCACACATTTTAATACACCAATGAATTATGTTAGGTGATGTGAATATTATAAGTAACACCGATCCCACACCCAATAAAGCGGGGGAAGGGGTCCGAGGGCCGCCTCCCGGAAAAATTAGGATTTTAAGGGGCAAAATTGTATTATTTAAGCAGTTTCCATATGGTAAAAGAGATCTGGACTCCATTTCACTAGTCTACGTAGTGTAAATTCAAACATTTCGAGGGTGGGGTGGGGGGTTCTCGGCCCCATTTGCATCTCCCTAACTTCCAGGCGTGCATACCCAAGCTGTTACTGAAGCTTGATATTTATTCTCCTCAGTCTTCAATAATTTTTTCATAAAAAATAAATTAAACTTATGTGTTTTTGTAAAATGATACACATTTATTTTGAAAAGCAAATAACGTTACAAGTATGTCATTGAAGTGGATCTACGACCTTTGTTTAGTTCAATATAAATCATAAAGATTGCAGATTATTTAACTTCTTGCGCCCGCAACAATAACGTCCATTTTGGGATGTTATTTTCAAGAATACCGCAGTGAAATTTATTAAAATAGTAATATTTTTCAGTAGAGTGAACTATTTTGGATAAATAGATACGCTGGAAGCAAATATGTAACCATTCTTTGGCTCAAAAGTAAGCAAAAACTTTGCCGGCAATATAGATTCTTGCGACCGCAACGCCCGTTTTTGGACGTTATTTGCAAGAATCCCGCAACAAAATTTATTGAAATACAGTGAACCCTCGATAACTCGGACCTCGATGTCCCGGACTTCGGATAACTCGGACAGAATTTAAAAAAAAAATTTAATAATTTTTAATTAATTATTTTTTGGTTAAAAGACATAAAAATTTGTTTCTGCTGGATTTAAATTCATCACATTATATTTTAGAACAGTATTAAACTTTATAACGTAGTCATCCATCGCTACTTAGCCTTCAATAATCCCACAGTAAATATCTAGCAAGTTCCGTGTGGTAAAATGTTGCTAGCGAGGCGCGCGATGAGCGAGTATAGATGCAACGCAGCAGGCCCACCTCTCTCTTCTTTATCTTTCCTACCTCTTTTTTCTGCGAGCCAGGTACGCACGTGTGTCGTAACCAAACATTTCAGTGTGGTGCTTGTGAAATGACGTAACTACGAGTTACAATGAAACATAAACGAAAAATTATTTTGTTCTGGTATGTGCAATGAATTCAGGGTTGCAAAACAAATTGTACCGGACATTCAAAAGAAAAATTAAAAATCACTGCTTTGCATTGCGATGTAGAAAAATTGGTGAGAAGGTTTTACGCCCCTTTAACAACGATGTTTTCAAGAGCCGATGTGGGTGGTAAAAGAAAGAACAACACAACATCCATGCCCAAGCCGGACACGATGAGTCACGCTCGCTGGTTGATGATGCTCTGTTGATAACGTAATGGCATCTGGAGAGTTGTAACGTTTTAAGCGTGAATCGGATTTGTTTATAAACTACTTCACAGGAAATAATAGCGTACACGTAATGGACCATAAAATGTAAACGTCTTCTGCGGGATAATTTTAAACGATTTTCATTGAGTGACGCACATGAACGGATTAACAAGATTTTGTAGTCTTAATTTTTCCATAAATACCGACAAAATCTTTTTCTTTATTTTAGAAGAAATGTTCACGTTATGAACGAGTAAATATAGAAAAAAATGTACATTTGTTATATTCGACACCAAAAAAATTTAGAAGGTAATTTTTTTGAAAACCCCTTATAATGGCCGCACCCCATTTTTTGGGCCTAAAATTTGGTCAACAATATGCTGAGATTACGCGAGTAAATACGGTAACTCTGTAGAACATGATTAAAATTTTATTGCTATATAATATGACAATTTGTGTAAGAATAAAGCTGTAAATTATGTGTTCTATGATGCAATTTACATACATAAAATTAAATTTTAAAATTAGTAGTGTTAAAATGTGTTCACATAATGTACAGTGACCCAGAAGGATTGTTAATTACAGTACCGTTTTTATTCATGTATACGAGGAAAATTATTTTTATACCTTTGTAACTTTGTAGGAGAATAGAGTAACTATCAGGCTAGCAGCTGGCTGCTGCCCCTACGTTGTGACATACGGACGTAAGGTATTTTTCAATGTAAACATCTTGTGTAAGATGCGTGTGGTCATGTGCGGCATTTGTATTGCATGAGACTGTACCGGTTGACCTTGACTACTTCCGCTCGCAACCTCTCTAGCTTATCTCCAAAGATCATTTCTTGTCTCTCTCACACGTGCAAGCACATTGGCTGTGGCCAGCCAGACAAAAACTTTTATGTGATAGAAGGGTGCCTTGGTGCCAGCTTCTAGCACAGAGATAAAAAAAAGGATCATCCAGAAGTAGCAGCATAAAAAAATAAAATAAGATCTGACTGTTCACATTGTTTGGCATTCTTTTATAGTCCTCCACGTTAGCGTTAATTTTCCCACTGCATGGCGGCCCTCCCGTAACTTGATACGATAGTTACGTACAAAACAGTATTTATTGCGGCCTCTTTTGCTTGTAGAAATAATAGCGTACTAATTTCTTCGCGTTTCTTGTGATTAATGACTGATTACCCCAACTCCTCGGACACCCCTCGATAACACGGACAAATCGTAACTCGGACAGCTTCTTTTCCCTTTTAGTCCAAGTTATCGAGGGTTCACTGTAGTAATATTTTTCAGTAGAGTGAAGTATTTTGAACAAATAGATACACTTGAAGAGGATATATGACCTTTCTATGGCTCAAATTAAGCAAAAACGTTGTCTACAATATGGATTCTTGCACCCGCAACTACCGTTTTTGGAAGTTAGGCTGTTTGCAACAATGCCGCAACTAAGTTTATTTAAGTAATAATATTTTTCAGTAGAGTGAAGTATTTTGAATAATAGATACACTAATTAAGCAAAAACGTTGCTGACAATATTGATTCTTGCACCCGTAACAACAGTTTTTGGAAGTTATTTGCAAGAAAGTCGCAATACCCTTTATTGAAATAGTTATATTTTTTTCAATAAAATGACGTATTTTGAATAGGTGATCCTCTGGTTGTGCATATCTGTAGCTCAACATCAAGTATGAATTCATGATAATGAAAAATATATATTGTCGGCAACGTAAATCAAGTGACAGCAATGTCGGCGTTTCGAAACTATTCACAAGGTACTATCGCAATGTTGTTGATTGAAATAATAAAGATATTTCAATAGGCACATACATTCTGGATGAATATATGTCATGGTTTACATCTAAGACTTTTCTTTGACATATTAGGCAGTAGGCACAAACTTTGCCGCCTCCTGGGACCTTGTCTTGGCAGCTAGCGACCTCATACACAAACACACACGTGTGCCCAAGGTCCTATCTGGAAACTGGTTAAGTTCAAAAACAACATACACAACGTGTCTAACCTGTGTCACTTGTGCCACTTTTGACCACTACCTAGTCACAGCTCCTGATGCTTGCTCAGCAGATAGGACGTGATGATAACGCTATTCCCTTTGTTTTGCAGTTCTTTCACATCTCTACCTCGGCCAGTCGTGAAAATAATCTACTTGTATAATATGATTCTACTCTGTACACAAGTTTTTTACACTCTTCACCAATATGCATGGAGAGGGAATTGATACTCAGTTTCAATTTGTTCACCAACAGTAAACAATTACAAATACCAAGATGTTGATCATTCTTAATAAACTGGATAACACATCCACAGAACAACTTTAAACCTACACAATGCTGTTTCGTATTTTCTTTTCGCCGACGTATACAAGTGTATCCACAGCTGTTATTTACGGTCGAGCCGATTGTGTGTGCGTGTGTGTGCGTGTGTGGGCACGTGTGTGGGCGCGTGTTTGGGCGCGAGCGCACCTGTCGACTAGGGACTCACACCATACGCTCTTTTGTCAAGTGTCGTACTGCCTTATGCCAAGCATATCGGAGACATGCACACGAAGTTTGATAGTGTCAATTATGAACTGTCCTGCTTTCACTTGTTAATAGAATAACGAATTATAAACATGCGTTTAGTGAACAAAACGCAAAACTTAATAAAGCCTAAATAAACACAATGTATAATTGTAATATCACAGGCACAAAGACAGACTACCGTATCCAAGAGCACAAGAATACGGTGGCACAATGTTACGGCGGGCACGTGATGAAAAAGGGGTGAGCGAACGGCCTTATTGGAGATGTATGCAGGTGGAGGGGCCGACCGGCCAGGGGATGGGAAGGGGCATTCGAGTCGGCTGGCTGGCCATCGCGTTGCGAGGAAGTAAGGGGCAGCAACGTATAGTTTAAGAAAAAACGCGCTGTGTGCTGCAGTACAATTTTCGAGAAATAACTGCAACCATTTGTGGCCATAATAAACGCAAGGCCTTTTTCTGCTATTTTCTATGAATTAAAATTTTCTTAAGCAAATTTTTTTCACATTTCTACGGTTTCTGGAAAAAGGGTTGTTACTTCGAGAGGGTCGTTATTCCTGGGGTCGTATAATCGAGAGTTGGCTGTATTGCAAAGTAGTATAGTCTTGCAACTTCTAGTTTATTGATGATTTTAAAGAAAAAATTTTAAAAAGATGAGATAGTGGATGGCTGCAATTGAGGTAGATGTAATTTGTGTAGTTTAATTCTCTTTTACTTGCAATTCATTATGAGTGAAAAAATGTTGTAATGATGTTCTTGCAGTGAAAAAAGGTGGGAGTTGAAACACACAGTATAAGCCAAGAAAAAACGGGTGAAAGAAGGGATAAAGTATTACGAACAAAAGAAGTAGATTTGTCAACTCTGCCATTAGTTATGTTTTCTTATTTTTTTTCCTTTCAGTACTGAAAAGATACAATTAGTTCATTAAGAAAAGACAACAATACTTCACATTGCCTACGGTGATGCCAATAACGTAAAAAGTGAAATGAATTGACTGCATCGGGCCACCAAAGTGCACAGCTCACTAACACACTACATGCAGATGTGGCTGGTTTATTTTTAGAACTACCACACCTCCTCTGCTCAGATGCCAGAGTTGCATCACACTGCAAGTGCCTGTCCTCTTCTCCTTTCCAACAACTCTCTCTTTCTCTCAAAAATACGTGGGCACACATGAGTTGCGCACAATAATCTTTCAGGCTGCCGGCCATGCAGACGGTAGAGTGGCACAGACACGTCTGCCTGGCGGCATACCACCGACATTTACACG
Organism: Medauroidea extradentata; assembly: GCA_003012365.1. NCBI lineage: Eukaryota > Metazoa > Arthropoda > Insecta > Phasmatodea > Phasmatidae > Medauroidea > Medauroidea extradentata. The sequence goes on from PNEQ01080836.1 coordinate 136,996, forward strand.
GCCGAATTTGAGATCAAATATTATAAGACGCTAGTCTGCTTAGCCTATAAATTTATTATAAAAACACCCAATGTTACAATAGCTACAACCATAATTTAAAAAGGGAAAAAGTGAAACAAATTGAATACAGCATCACATTGCCAAAAATAATTTTACGTGTATTTTCTGCGAAGAAATTTGTCACCATCTCGTGATTATTTTTTTTTTTTACTTTCATCATTCATATCCCCTTTACTTGTAATCTTCATTGCTCATTCTCCTACGTCGCCGTTCGCACGGTCGTCAAGTGACAGCTCGGCAACAGGAAGTCACATTCCCCCTACCCACCTATTCAACCTTTCCTTTCCATGGTTCGTACTCTCTTGGTACAAAGAAAACTAAGGACTTTCTAAAATATTTTTAAGGACTTTTTTAAGGACTGAAAAACATTTTGCTGCCGCATTTCCACTCAAATTAGTATCGCAGATCATTCTCTTACGTTTATAATACTTTTTATTCCTATCTCAGAAAACTTCCTATCTTAATTGATATACTTAACCTACAACTATATTATGAAATAAGCAAGGGCTTAAAAAAAACTAAATACATATTTTGCACTGGTAATGATGCTAAAGAAAAATCAGATTCACTGCGAAATTTGGAATTTAACATTTGTTTTAAATAAGCTAAGTTACAGTCGGTAACACCATATTTTATTTTATTAAATGCATTTATACGTTTACAACTCTCAAACTTCACAAATACTAATAAACATGAATTTCTCGCAGTGCAAAATCCCTTTACGTACGCTTCACAGACGTATTTTGCTCCAAACATGTATTAAGTTGTTTGTATGAATAGGTTAGGCGTTCTATCAAACCCAAGCCACGTGTTTCTCCAGACTTAGACACGAGATAACAGTATCCATACACGTGATTCGTAATAAAAGAACTGCAGAATAGTGTTTCAACGTCAAACTCAAAATCTTCCATGTGCGAAGAATTTATTGACTCCATCAAAACAAATCCGATGCGCACTCCGCCATTTTGAAACTGCTTATTGAAGAAAGCCACAGATTGGCTTTCAACTGTAATTTTCTTATTGGTTTGTACAACTTACTCATTGTGACCAACTGTTGAATTCTCACTAAAAACTTATTTTATGGTCGTTAGTATATGTTATTCGAATTAAACATGATTAGAAATACAGTGTAATGTTGGTAGAACCGAGCCAAACTATTCTTCGCTATTTATGACTTTATAAAATGTGTATCTAATCCCGAACGTCTAAAAATTTGTAAGATTTTACAAGTTTCCATAAAATCGTAAAAGGCCTACCATTTCCATACAAAAAGTTGCAAAATTAAGGACTTTTGACAATCTGATAAAATAAGGACTTTTAAGGGCCCTTAAAATCAGTGTTAACAATTAAGGACTTTTTAAGGACTTCTAAGGATCGTACAAACCCTGCTTTCTACATGCACACACACACACACACACACACAATAAGCCTGTCAATGCCTGTGAAGTTGGTTGGAGCTAATAGTCTTTACAACAATTATCACATTTTCTTAACTATTAACAGGTTCTGAGCCAGTCGCGCCATGCTTTCTTAACAATATAATTTCCACAAAGAATTTTCAAATGTTACGTCATATACGAGGCAAGATATGTCTCACCATTATACCAATACTATTTTATCTCCTTAATAACTAACATGTTTTTATAAATTCATTAAAAAATTGTTCCTTTTATCATAACTCTTAACTTAGGAATATGTCACTTTATTTTAAGGGAAAAGTATTTTCAAAACTAGGCATCTTATCCCATAGTCTAATGAGGTTGTAAATTTTCGTAACTTTGGAGCAGGCAGTAACATGCTGCATCTGTCAGTTAAAGAGAAGGGTTGATGTGGTATCATTGTAATTGAAAAAACACCTTGAAACAATGTTCCTTATCTTAGTTACTATTTGGTTCACAGCGATCCCGCGATGCAGCTACCGCGGCATGTAGTGTCAAGGCATAATGGTAGTGTAATCAATTGCTGGACGTCACTACGGCAGCAGAGTCATGCCGTCTGTTATTTTGTCTCAATAAATGTACGTATACCTTGTATGTATCATCGTGAAGAGCATACGCTAACTTTTTAAACACTCCATCATTTAATACATAACAGTCACTGCCAGTTAAATTCGTTTAAACACAATTTTAAAGTAATTTTAGGGCAATTTTTTTTGGTTTTGGTGGTCAAAATTGGTCCAGTTCGGTAATAGCGAGGACTCTGCCATAGCGAGGATCGAACCTGGAACCCTAACACCTCGTTATAACGGGAGTGTACTGTATTAAGGGTGCTGTCTACCACAATTTTATCACCATTTTTTATTTGTAGCAGACATTTTTTTTTCTTATTTTAGATACAAAATGTGACTAAATTTGGCTCTTATGAAATTTTTTTATCTCTCTCAGTTTTCGCGTAATGGCTTATTATAGTCATAATTTGCATGTTTAAGTTTTAATTACTACACTAAAACCAACTGATATACCAAACTAAAAAAAATCACAGTGGATAAAGACATTGCAGGCTGCAATGTTATGTTAAGAATAAAAATTATTTGTATTTAAAAAAAATTATAGAATTTTTTAAATGTTTATTTTCAGTTTCAGCATTTTTTTTAAATACAAATAATTTTTATTTTTTATTTTTATGAGCATGACATTGTAGCCTGCAATGTCTTTATCCACTGTGATTTTTTTTAGTTTGATATAGCAGTTGGTTTTAGTGTAGTCCTTAAAACTGAAACATGCAAAATATGACTTAAACATGCCAAATTTAGTCACATTTTGTGTCTAAAGTAAGAAAAAAAAAATATCTGGTACAAATAAAAACATTGTGATGAAAATTGTCGTAGACCTCGCCCTTAAGTTTTTTTTACGTGGTCAAATGTGTGAAAGAACCGTGGTCAGTTTTTATGTCTATTCATTATTTAAACCGTCTAAGTATTGCTGAAAAATTTTGAAGTACATTAAAACTGCATGCATGGACTAGTATCATTACAGAGAAATGATAAGTAAACAAAACTAAAAATATCTGACAGGAAAACGCACACATTGCGACGATTGTGCCTCAACTGATTTGTGACAAAATTTACGTCAAGGCATCTGAATTTGCATGAAATATCACTTTTAAAAAATTATCCTTAAATTCATAGGAAACTTACAGTCGCACGAAATTTCGAGAGTCCACATTTTTTAGAGTCCTTAATAATTATATATACACGTGTGTTCCAGCCATCCCCCCAAAATGACATCTGGGAGTAAAGAAGATTACATGTATAGCAACATAAGTTAATTTTGAATATAAAAAGTAACAAAAATGTAAATGATCCAAAAATTTTACTCCAACAAATAACTACAATAGTGTAAATTACAGACTATTTACAATTATATACAAAAAAATATCTTCCCTTACAATGTATAAATATTAAATATGAGTACAATCACTGACAGCACACAATTTCATTGTTTCTTCAAACATATTTTATCCACAATCGTAGTGTACTGTATTTGAACATAAAATAAATAGCTTACAAAACTGACAACTGTGAAATTTCAAAGAATTCATGGTACCTACACAATGTAAAATTGTTTACAAAATACACAATAAAAAGTAATACAACGTACAACATTTTCAGACATATTTTGGGATGTTCAATAAAAAACAATTACCGTATTTATGCGCACATTGGCCCCCTGCGCACATAGGCCCTTTTATGTGTATTTCACGAGAAATGAGAATGCTAATGTCTGGCAACCATGTACCATGTGCCATCATATGAGTTTATTTTGTGTACCATATTCGCCCATGTATCCTACGCAGGTTTCCCCCCCCCCCTCCACGCCAAATTTTAATTACAAAAATGGGGATGCGCGACTTACATAGATAATTTGTATTTGAAGTCCGCGTGCTACGTGGGTAGGTAACTGTCTTGCATGGAGACTTGTCAACAGCGCGGTAGGCTAGACAAACACGCACACAGCCATGCGGGCGGAGGAATGCCGAGCAGGAGGCACAATCGATAACTAGTCACGCGTTTAGGCGGCTTTGTTCTCGGCGCGCAGCAGATAAGTGTTTTTGCAGTGAACTGACTCGGTACATTAGTATTTTGATAGTTCTTTGAAAATTCAAAATGTCAAAACGACGAATGTGTTCGTTTACATAGCTGCCAGCCTCAAGGATTCAGAAATAGTACAATTTTCAAAATGAGTAAAATTGTGCATAAAAGAGTCGAGGCATTTCACGTGTTGTGTAGGCCTATATGTAAATGCCATCTAACTAAAACACTTTGGCTATTTTTTAAATAAAATATTACACTGTTAACATGTTGTATGCAAAATAAATTTAGAACATACTGAATAATCAATAAAATTAGCTAAAATTTTTACTACTATTCATATGTTGTTGTGTTCATGGCTAAAATTGCATAGCCTCCCTAGGGCAATTACAAAGATAACAAACATTGCAGGGAAATTACTGAACGTATTTTACAGCAGGCTTACTTTGTTGTACCATCATAAATATTGCTCATAAGTTTAATATTCATACAAATCTAAACAAACCTAGTAGAGGTAGTTATAGTTTCTCCACATTTAGAAACTTTACCGATTTTAATACATAAAGAGATAGGACCATACTTTACGATTTATGGTAACACAGCTTTTAAATTCTCTTTCACAGTTCCATAAATGCACAAAAAATTCTTAAGAATGCAAATTAGGCAATTTAATCACACTTGGCACATCTAACCACAACTCTCCGACACTGCAAATACTGTGGATTTGAGAAATAAATTGTACATCGTTGAACGTGCAGAAGTGAGAGTATTTAATCTCTTATACAGTATTAATGTCACATACTCTTAATTTTTGAATAGTTTTCAAATCTGTACGGTTTGACAACTGCATAAAAATGTCAGTGTAAAAACTGCAAAATTGTATTTTGCAGATCTGAAAGTTGCAATATTCCTAAGTTTTACTACTACTAAATATGTGACGTCGATACAATTCCCGCACTAAAATACGCCGCCACAATAACAAAATGATACATTCAACATAAAACCTTGTCAAAACCCATGTTTACGAACACTAAGCAACTACGCTGTGCACTTCAATATTTTCTGGAAAAATAAAAACTAAATGGTAGTTTCTTTCAGTTCACAAGAATTGATGTGTGTTCTAGAGGAATTACTACACAGAAACGGTAAATTAGAAAGCCATTTCAAATTAAAACAGTCTGTGACTGTTGTTTGCACGAGTCATGATGGCCATTTAGCCAGGAAAGGAAGACAAATGCAATCCATTGTGTGTGTTCGGCAAAGTTCGGGTTACGTTCGTACAATGCGTGAATAATAGGGTATTCTGCAGTGAATAATACAGTACAATGGCTATAAATAAAGCACGCTAGCTCCCATAACTACAATATTACAGATTTCTTTACTATATACGACACTGTAAATCAGATCTATACATGTTTTGTACAGAAATTATGGGATTTCAATACCAGATTTCTTTATGAATTAACCAAAAAGGAAAAAAAAACTGGAAAGCTTGAAAATCGTACAATAATTCACATGAATCGTACAACCGTACAATAGAGCACAAAATCGTTCATTATACGGGAAAATAGTAAGTGTTGGCAGCTATGCGTTTACAGTAAGCGAGAAGTTAAAAGTAATTAAGGAAGCAGAAGAAATAGGAAACTGCGCAGTACGTCATAAATACATCACAGCGTCGTGTATTAGAGATTGACGCAAAATGGAATACAAGTTACAGGATACCGTAGCAACGTCAACAAGTTCGTCGTGACTAAACATTTTAGTCTACTTATGCCAGATAATACCGGTAATTTTAGTTCTCTTCGCGTGTTTAGTGTTGCATTACACATAGCACGCCTCATGTACTTTGTTCGTCCGACCCGTGCTCTTCAACAGCTGATTGTTTACGTTTTTGATCCACTGAAGTGATGCATTTTTCTTACCTATTGAATTTGTTTGCATAAAATATGTTACCATAAAACAATGAACCCTATTATGTGCTAGCAAATTTAAGATATTTTTAATTGAAAAAAATTTTTGGATTGGGTGATACTTCATAACTTAATTTTTTTTCTTTTGTACAGAGGACATAAACAGAAATAGTACAGCATTTTATCATATCTAATGTTGACAAATTTTAAATTTTTCTGCCTTTTTTTTTTTTAAATTGCGCACTTTTGAAAAAAAATAGGGGGCCTATGTGCACATAAATACGGTAATTTGCCATTACATAACATGCTGTAATATCTTTGCTGATAATAAAATGCACCAGAGTCTTAAAGTAACACAAACAACCAACATTCCTGCATAAGTGGGAGCAAAAAAATTTTTCAACGCAACTCCATAACTCTTTCACAAAAGTCACACAATAGTGTACAGAGTTATGCAATAGAAACAAATATTTCAATGAACACCAAGCATTATGTAACCTGCTACAAACCTAGGTACATATCTGAAACAACAATAAACAGTAAACACGTATCACGCATACCTGTGCATATCATGCACCGATAGGTTTTATAAGAAAGAAGGGAACCTAATATTTTCCTAAGACTGTATGGGTTTATGAACGTACAACATTGCAGGATACATTCAAACATCTGAAAATATTTTCCAATGAAATTGATAGACAATCACTGTTGCTGTTGTTAGGTGTTAAATATGTTTCACTGGTGCACGCCTTGATAACGTATGAGCTCAGAAACAGTACTGTAGTTGAAATGTGACATTGTCAACTGCTGTTAACCACATTATTTGAGCCACTTTCTACCCCCCATGTTTACTTCCCCACTCTGTGAGCTCAGTAGATAGCAATCAATTTCACTTTTGCCCACAGTACACAGTTGCAAATACTTAAGACTAGATCTGAGGCACAAAATAATAAACTACACAGACTAGACTGAAGTTTTTTTTCTTTTGCTGATACAATAACAGCCAACTCTCCTGTGTGTGCGCGCATGTGTGTGAGTGCGTGCGTTCACAGGTAGGGACTGACGATTTGTGACTCACTCCAGACCATCAGACAGAAACTGTGTGTCCAAGAACATCTTCCCAACTGCTAACGTATGCCACGAACCCAAGTAAAATGTGCACCCCACTTTTTGAAGTGACAATTTTGTAAAAAAAAAAAAAAAAAACGGGCGCACGATACATGGGTTTTTTATGGAACATGCTTCCAAACAATTTATACTGCCAAGCTTGATCATTTAAAAAATTTCTAAAAAATTTCTTCTAATTAATAAAAGCAGAACATATTTGTGTACCTAAACTGAATTAAATGCTGCAGTGTAGAATCTGAAGGACTACTGTATTGCAATGAAAAGTAACACTGAGAAAGAATTATATAATGGTTTCAGACTTTAGAAGCATACGTCAAGTGCATCACAATCCACCACACACGACTGCTAAGTACCTACACCTTTAAATGTATTCATAATGCAAAATACTTATTTTAACTTAACAATGATCTGTGTGAATAGTACAACACACAATATTTATACAGTAATTCCAACTTTTAAATTTAAGAAATATGTCCCAAGAAAAACTTTAACAGTCATGAATAAATTACATTATCATTTAACACTACTCAAAACTGCTGAAATGCATGTGGTTATGGCTCTAGCTTATTCAGCCCATTTTAAGTTGAAACAAAATTTTGCCAAAAATTTTTTTTACAAAACTGTTGCTTTTCTATTATAAATAAATATAGAAAAGAAAGTCTGACTGGAAATGGAACAGCAAATTGGTACAGTATACATAGCATGACGTTGACACTGCTCCTTACATCAATATCAATAAGACAAAAGGCAATAATAAAGGACGCACCCATCATATCAAAACTTTTAACACTGTGAAATTAACCTTTGATGATTGTGCTTCCAAATGCATGTTGTACATAAAAGAGTCAGAATATTTTTTTAAACTACGAATGTGTGTATTTCACGCAAACTCACCAATCCTTGTGCAACACACACTGGCAAGTAAGTATGATAGACAGTGTTAAAAATTTAAAGTCTACGTAATTTGGCATCAGATGTTTGCTAAACAGGTTAAGTTATTGTTAATTAGCAGAATAAAGATAACTTTTCTGTAAAGGAATCTCCAGAAGTTATTTTTTAAAGCTGGTGTCATCTTCAAGCTATACAGAAAACACTCTACGTAACACAAACTGATAATTTCATCCTTATTATGTAATTATTAGAAATGCAATATCCATTTATATACAAATAATGTTAACATATGATAACTTGAATTACAATATTTGTCACTTATTTAAATCCCAGACTTTTGTAGTTCCTCTTAACTTAAAGTTTATTACAGTCAACATTAAATTTTCCAATTTTGACAATAGCGGCCTTCTTGAAGTGGAAACCTTTCTTAGGTATATAAAAAATAGAAAGTTTGGTTTTAAAAAATTCTAAAAATAGGAAAAAAAAAAAACTTATTTATTTTGACCACAAATACTTGTAATTCTTATCTTGAGAACTATACCAGCCCATATATTTTAAGAATAACTGTCACCAAACTGCCATTTTACAACAGTATCTTTGGACAACATCAAAAAATTTAAATTGTGAAATAAAAAAGGCAAGAAGTGAAAAGTTGAAAATAAAGATAATTTAAAAATAAGTTTGTCTGCACACAGCAAAACCATACTACCATACCATCAATTGTGAGTACTCCTGAAGTCTGCACCTGGCAAGTAATCAGCATTGCATAAAACCCAATGTCATCTTGCCTTGCAGCAGCAGGAACTCTTGCGTACCACTGCTGGTCTAGTAACAGCTTGTTAGTACCATATCCTCCCCCCTTCCCTGAACACAACAACACTTCCAAGGCCAGTTTCCACTTTCAGCCAGAAGAAGGGGAGAGGAAAGGCAAGATTCATAACTTCACAACAGAGCGACCTTACATTGCCGATGCTTGCCGCAAGCGACAAGTTCCTGCCATGTCTTCATAATAAAGTGATGAAATAGCACCGGCTACTGGCAATGCGTGACGGGAACATTACACATGTGGCTAGCATTGGTTTTGACGATTGTTGCTTAGCAACGGATACAAAGAAGAAGAAAAATGCAGTTAAGACAAAATATTAGTTACTCTTTAATGAACTTACATAATACTGTAGATTACATTAATTTACACAATTGCTGTATTTTAATGTAATGTTATGCCATCTACCCTCCCTCCTTTTCTCGATCTTTTCAGTCAACATGTGTTTTGCAAGCCGGTGATGCCAGAGCACTGTTCAGATAATCTCATCAGATGGGTGGTGTAGTGACAGAGGGCACAACAATGTCATGCACTCTCTCTACTCTATCTGTCTCTCTCTACTGCCACAAATCAGCGAACACTGCCGACCACTGGCCTGAAACTATATCGAACACGATAAGGCTTATACGTTGCTGTAGTTAAGGCCGCTTAGCCTTTTTACTACCACGATGAGGTACAGGAATATGTACGAAAATAAAAATTTAGTGAGACATGTATATATGACTCAAAGTATTATTTCCCAATAAATTTTAATCAGAAACTTTTCGTGCTTCTGAAATGCCAAAATACGGAATATACTTTATGGATACAAAATTTACCACGCGTGCCCCTACTCTCATGGGTAGTACTGATAGTATACCTCCTGGATACACAAAAATTAATAGTCGGCTAACTTAAGTCCCACAGGATAAAGCGGACACTGTGCATTATCTTGAGTAAGGTTGCGTATAATACCTACTGCTTCTCCTAATGAATACAACACAGGTCCAAACAACTGCATCGACTTGCTGTACGTGCGTGTGCATGGATTCATGAGATCACACCAGGCACAACGCAGGCACAATGGTGTCAATTTTCCTCGGTAGCACTCATTGAAGTTACGTATATACGTTTCACTTTTGATTGAGCTAATTTTGAAAAAAAATAAAATAAGCATGTGGCACATGGGTGTTTATGATAATTGCTGAAGCTGGTTAAACATAGATGTAACTTGTTGAAACTTCGTGCAGCACAATTATTTAATATTTTTGCCTGCAATGGGAGAGTACACACTTAACTGGTATAATTTTTTTTGGAAGACACCTGCCTATTAAATTAAATCCATATTTTATTTTAAGAATGTGTTAATTTAATGCCAAATATAGTTTACAACAAACTTATAAGCATAAAATGCAATTGCAACACAAACTTTTAATTGTTTTATTTTTACAACAGTTATTTTACTATGGTACTCTCAGGACTATCGAACGATGTAAAATCAGGGATCTACTGTAAATGGACTGTGCATGTATAAAGTATAACATATATCTACTGAATTTAAGTTCCTGCCAATTCACAAGTTTAAATGACATTTAGTCATAACTTAACGAATCCCTGATGATACAGAAGATCTGGTCTGCTAGCTCTGATAGGTTACTTATCATAACACTGATGAAACGACAATGAAGAATTTTATTACTGGCGGGAACTTACTGTGAAGACAACAACACTTTGTTGACAGCCTGTTTGAAAACATTGATCTATGTATATCCGTAAAGTGGAAAAATTTTACCCTCAAAACTTCAGTGTTTCATTTTAATAAAGGCTGCGGTTACTATGTGATAACAACTGTAATCTGATGTTTTTATTGTCTGGTGCTTACGCTGTCTAAGAAGGCCTTTACAACAACTGACAGGTTTACAGATTCTGGAGTCAACCCTGGGGTTTCCACCATTCCTCTTCGCCACCTCTCTGAAGCTGACCTCACACATGACACACTTCAAGTTAGTTCTTCAACTCTGCGGTTACTTGTATATTTTCAAAGACAAAATATTTATTCCAGATACACTGGTATTAAAAAATCACTCAGTACTGTATATTAAAATATTGTTGAAATGCACTGTAAAAAAAGTCACAACTATTGTTGCTAAATGAAAATCTTAACAATAACTGTATATTTCACATACAAAAACCACCTACACGTATCTCAAAATTGAAACCCTAATTATATTCAAGATTTTTTAAAATTTTTTTTGGAACAATTTTGTTTGTGAACTGAGAGCAATGACATATTTAGTTTCAAACTTACACACCATGCAATGTTTAAGCTTTAGGTTCACAGCTTTAAACATGCTGAATAATTTTTAATCAAAAATTTAATCAATCTGCAAGTAGCACGCAAGATTAATTACTTTATTAAAATAGTTTCTTACCAAAACAATAGGTAAACTTATTTACGATTTTCATCTCTTCAGGTACAGCCATAAAATATATTTAATTTCTCATAAAAACAATAGTAAAAGTGAAACCCACACAAACATTTTGCTATCACAACCATCTTTCAATAACAGACGAACGGGGAAGGAAAGTGTTTGTCCTTGGTAAATAAGCTGTCCCTACTAATATTCCAGCCAAGCAAGTCTTTCGAGATTAAATTACAACGAAAAAATATTACTTTTCAATGAAAGAACTCTGAAAACAGAATAGCCAGAAAATTTAACTAAAAAAATGTTTACTCACTTATAGTGTTTGAGAACAAAAACTAAACAACATTTATGTGTCTGCTTTAAGCAGAAAATTCAAATAGCAAATTATAAATTGTAAACACTTGTTTCATAGAAACACTATGATAAAATAAAATTCCTATTAAAGTTTCACCATTGTATTTTGCTGGAACAGTGTAATCAAGAGTCTCACTGAAATATATATGTATATATCTGTGTTGGGTGAATAGAAAACTCCTGTGCTGAAACCATGGAAGACCATTCATTGTATGTAGTTAGTAATCAAATGATAACAGTTTGAGAAAGCAAAGACTAACGCAACTAACGCTCATCATCAGGGCCAGACTCCTCGTCCCCAAATGTGTGAAAGTAGCGGAAGCCATCACCGACCGAGTCAGTGTCGGAGTCTGTGTCCTCGTAGTCGGAACTAGCAGGAAGGTTCGCCGGGGGCGCAGCCTGAGGTAGGTGAACATTGGACAGCAAGTCTCGCATGGCATCGACCAGGGAGGTAACACTCTGCCTCAGCTCCAGGGCTACTGCCCCTGCTCCGCCTGCTTCTTCCTCCTCCAACTCCACACTGTGCAAACATCCAGAACTACTGTACTAGTTCACAAACCATACCGCATGTCTCGTCTTGCCTGCTACTCAAACAGAAAGTGATTGTATTTGACTGCACAAACTTTACTATCATACCTCACTCACAAATCATCTCTAAGTAAATCATAAGGTAATGCCTAAGTTTGGTCATTAAGCAACGTACTACACTGCAGGTTATCTGACATGTTTCGCTATACGTCACCTAACTGCTCGTCGGTTGGTGCAGTCCCATGATATCTCAGACGTTCAACCAGCAACAAAATTACGTATCCTTTGACCATTTAATTGTTACTTCATTAACTTGCATATAATTTTACCACATTTAACAGAAACTAGAATGATTCGTTTGTGTGCAAATATCTCTACGTAAGTAAATGTAGCTTCAGAAGAATTATGGGTGCAACAACACAGCACACTGAACACGTTAAGTAATCATACATACGTTTAATGGGATTGAACATAAGTTCAAATGGTTAGCCTAAACAGTTCCAATACCTTTAGTATTATATTCCAAATATAGAACTGTTTACATTTGGGGTATCTTTTACATTTGCAATGATGTATAGTCACAGTTAACTTTCTTGCTTTATGTATTTTGGTTACAGTACACATATGTATTATCCTATAATAACTAATATGCTGTTCACCGTAAAGGAGCACTTTTGAAAAACATCTCACAAGGAACAATAATTACGAATATCTTATTGTTAAATCTCAGGCAGACACTGTGAAATATGTACCTTGTTTATTACTTACATTGTAACATTTATAATAAAACATGGTGGAGAAGATAGAAACTGACTGGAAGACAGAAGTGAATAGGTTTAAAGAGCGCTCTTTTTTCTTCATGATTTCCTACTATCAGACAAATTATTGCAAAGGTTTAATGATGTTTAACAAGCCAATCAAAGAAAAACACAGAAGAAGTATTAATCCAATGGCGTTACACAAGCAGTTAAATTAAAATACAAAATTAGGAAATTATATTCAGACAGTACAGTATGTCTTCACCTATTGTAAAACTTCGTAACTCCATTTTGCATCCATTCATGAGAGAAAAACTATTCATTTTCCCTTGCACTGAAAAAACCACATAATTCTGAATAATATTATGACATATGCCGCCTCCGTCTCGGCTACTGCGGCCGGGTCCCGGACACGTGACCGCCCTCTCCAGATGCAGAATAACCGAAACACCAGTCTTCGCTATGCTGCAGTTAAACTCCTGCTCCCGTACGCTGTGATGTTGGACTACCAGCCTCAAACAAGCAGTTTCTGACTACCCTTTTCGAAACAGGGCCCGCTAACAAATTGGTAGTATTTGCAACAATAACTAGAGCTGCTAGAGACTGTGTGAGAATGTTTGCAGCGTCGGGCCGCTACGCGCCACGACGTAATACAGATGGCAAGTGACGCGTCGGGTTTGAATCCCAGGTAACTTGTGCAAAACTGACAGACGCATATGCAGTGATTTTACATTTAACATTTTACATAACCTGTATTACAGAACTTTTTAGATATATTTTCCATGAATGTTCAATGTAAATGACTAGGGCAGTAGGACACTGTGGAAAGCCCGCAACGAATAAGAAAGTTGTAATAGCCCTTTTTGTATATTCTTTATTTTGT
>PNEQ01080842.1:0-32208 GCA_003012365.1 Medauroidea extradentata
ATATATATATATATATATATATATATATATATATATATATATATATATATATATATATATATATATATATATATATAAACATGGTGATGAAAATTGCGGTAGGATGCGCCCTTAATGTGAAAGTTTAAGGGAGAGTGTTAGACAATTTTATTTTTTATTGTATTTTCAGTTTTTTAGCCATAACATTTGTACAAATTGAATTATCAAAATTTTCTCTTCGGCAAAACATAGGGTATATTCTTGGTAAACTGCTTCACATGAATAATAATATAACCTTTTATTAATTTGCCACGCAGAAACATTGCAAGAGAATTATAGGTTAACTGTCAAGAATTCTTTTGCAATGATTCTGCATGACGTATTTGATAATACAATTTGAATAAATGTTGTTTCTTTTGATTTAAAACTGACACCACTGAAAACACAAATATAATATTATTTGGCATAGCACGCAATTTACATTCTGTGTTTAAACAATACGTCCAAGAATTGCATTGAAGTATGTATTGAATTAAATTTCATTTTTCACCCCTGTACAAATTAAGCTATTCTACTAACGCCTTCAAATTAATTTCTAATTATAATTTTCTAATGCGGTAGGCTACATATAGGATTGCAGAAAATGTCGTGTTATTGTCAGACAGTTATCTGGATTTCATATGTGTACTCATGTGACAACTGTTGGTAGGTTGTTTGGTGTGTGACGCGCCTGAAGTACACGTTCAACAATGAAATAAGGTCGAATGTAAAATTCCCTTCAATGCGGACACACGAATATACATATATACGAATAATTGCAAATATTTATACAACTTTTAAATTTTTATAGAAATAAGAGTCTAAATTCTAGTAACTTCACATACATTTAGCATACGACCATCGCAACGTGCACTACATTAGTATATCTACGAAAAAAAAACCCACACTTCAATCTATGTCACGATAAGTTTAAAAAGTTGGTTGGAACTTATTATAAACACGATTTTCAGATCCTTATAAAATTGAAAAAAAAAAAAAAAAAAAAAAAAAAAAAAAAAAAAAAAAAAAAAAAAAAAAAAAAAACTGTTTTTACGGGCTGCCGTATCTATAAAAAAACATCAACGCGGTTCGTAAAACGCCAGGTTAGAAACGTGTGTGAGATTTTAAAACTATATTCACTAATAAAATTTAATGTTTACAGCTTATAATTTCATAGAAAAAATAATATATATAAATCTCGCCGCACTTATTGAGTGGCTCACGCGTAAAAGTCAATGTGCTTCACATACGTAGGCCAGCGGCTTCCTCAGTACGTACTGCAGTGATCTTGTGCCTCATACATACAAATGCGAACATCAAGGGAGCCACCTTAAGAAGGCATGGTACGTACCTAATTCAGTACTAAAAGCATCAATTTGAAATTGTGGTTATCTCGAAGCCAATCTATAAAAATTAAAATAAAACAGAAATCCTAGACAACTGATTCTGCTAACTGTCGGACCGACAATTGTTTTAGGATAACGTATTTCCGAAGAACAATCTCCGACGCCAAAATATCGTGCATTTAATTGCGGCGCAAGAGGTCACGTTTAACAAGTTATTATGATATGACCTGGTAGCCGGACAGCGAGAGAGGTTCGAGCTGCAATCAGGTCAGCGTTGGGAAACCACGGAAGACAGCAACTCACCTCACCCCCCTCGTAGGTGCACAATATTGGGGACTAGCACGCCGATTAATGGCACTGTAACCAAGTAAACGAGGTTTGTCGTTCACCAGGACTCATCCGATCAACAGCAGTGCAGTTCTCCGCCGGGGCTCGTGGGTCGAGCCCCGGCGGGTGCGTGCTCGTCCGTCGATGCCGTCTCCTCATCAATCCAGCTTCGGTAAGGTCGTCAGATCTAATTATGTGGCAGAAACCCTCAACTTAATATCATAATTTCGTAATCAGTAATATTGCGCTTCCCGCCTAAATTAATAGAACACATCGTAACCTATTTTGTATTCGGTGTTCCTGCCAATGTAGCATAGTAAATGCCCGTTTAACCATAACTGTCTTGAAGTCATTTAGCCCTAAACAACATCTAAATAAACCCACAGTGTAGCTACCATCTGAGTGAAACTCCCCAAAATAATAACAACTTATGAGCAACCATTTAAATAATAGGCCTAATGACTTAAATATCCATTTTGTAACAAAATGCATCATTCTCGGTAGGGACAGATGAAGGCTTTCTTTCGCCCGGGGCAAAAATTGTGATTTGCTTCCCCCCTCCTTTCCACCCCTTTTTCCATCAGTCTAATCAACCCAACAGTAATAAACGTATTTTGCATACTTTGTTTTGCGCTCGCATAAATAAAAATAACATTTTAGTAGAAATACATAAAACCTGTACCTACTAACTACCATTAGCAGTGTTTTAGTGTACATTTTAATAATAAATACTGTATTTACAACATTATTATCGTGTTCAAGGTTAATACAAATATACAAAAATTCAGAACTAGTATAGGTGTTTCAGAATAAAGTGAGCTCTCAAAAAAGCCCTGATTAATTTCTATTTACTGCCAGTATATATATTCCACTGCATGAAAACAAACATTGCCACGTGCTTTTATTTATATAGGCTAGTACAACGTTTACATCTACAGTATATTGCTCCGATAAATGTTATCTGTAATATCAACTAATTAAATGAACGGACGCCGTATGTATGCTATATTCAATAATAATCTTAGCTATAAATGCCTGCGAATTAAGGGCTATGGACCCGTAGAGTTTCATTTTTTTTATATTTGTGCCAAACATTGTTCAGCTTCTGCACATAAGTCACGGCCACAGAGGAACAGGTCTGGACACTGGAGCTGAAAATTGACCCCGCAATGACTGATTGGTGCCTCTGTAACTCTGGTATTGTTTTAACATTGCGTAAATGGGACTACAAGGAGCAAACTCGTGTCGGAGCTGCTAGGCGAGTGTCCAGACCTGTTCTTCCACGACCGTGGCCGTGATCATCACATTGAAGATGGCCTTGTTAGTAAGACGTACAGCCATGAAACTCGTATCATATGCACTGTCCACAGGTGTAAAATATGGCACCGTTATTTTCTTTGCGCGCGATTGCATTGACTTCCAACGCAACACAGACGGCAAAAGAGGAAAAAAAACGTTAATTATAATTGCACTGCCGATAAGTTGTATTTCTTCTATGTACGTAATAGAATGGAAACTCTACAACTTAAGAAAATTGAAAAATATTGCACGCGTTGTATAAAATTTTTATTCCGAATACGCAGCACATCATTTGGTGTAAAATAGCAGGTACGTGGCAGAGGTGTTATATCCAGTCAAGCGGTACTTTTGTGGTGCAGGGCCATGTTATTTTTTACCTTTTAGCGCACGTTATTTTATTTACTACTTTCGAATCTACCTAGTGTTTGTATAAACTTACTGTGTTGAAATTTGTTTTGCTGAATCTGGAAAGAAAGTTAATCGTTGCTTTAGTTTTGAAAATTAGCGAAAATACAAAAACCTGTATTTAAAGGCCGTAGTGTGGTGTGGAAATTTTATGAAAAAGAGTCTGCTGGAAGTATTGTAACCTCTTGAAGACAGTGCCTCTTGCCAGAAGTTGTTGAACAATTATTGTTTCTACGTGAAAATCTGAAGTGCTAGTTGCCTACAGTACTATAAGTATTGATGATTATATTACAACTTTGTGCTAGTAAAATATAAGTTTTTTTTCATCAGTGGCAAGTGCTAGCTGGCAATAACAGACTACTGATAGTGTCAATGCCAGTAAAAAATTTTTTATGTATAGAAATAAGTGAATTTTATTTGAAAATGTGTCTTCTACGCTAACACACAGTTATTAGGAACTTTAACTTTATGAGTTACTTATTAAGGTAAGTGAAATCATTATTTTATATTATTACACAACTATGAAATCTACAGACCAGATAATTTGTAATAATAGACAAAATTTTTCCCGTGAAATTTTAATCAGTTTTAGAATATTTAAGAATCGAAATCGAATCGAAATTTCAATTTTTCTACAGTGATTCAAATTTGAATCGAATCGAAACGAAATCCTGGGAATCGCCCTGCCCTAGAAATGACATGTTATCTGATGTGTAAAATTTCATCAGTCTTTGGCACAAATATAAAATTTTGAATTTTTACGGGTCCAACGTCTTTTAACGTCTTATAACACTAGTTTCTGTGCAACGACTCTCGTTGATACGACACGCACTACGAACCTCGTAAATACGTGCGAAGTATTTTAATTTGTGCTTCAAAGTCGCCACTAAAAACACACACGACGCAAGCAAGTACTTCAAGAATTCTTAATATGTGAAACAGAAAAAAAAAGTATATATATTTCTAATTCCGTATGCTCAGACTGGTGATCATAAAACATAACAGATTAGGTACTAACGATTTCACATCATGGTATTCATAAACAGTTACTTCTAATACTTTTGAATGTGTTCATCGGAAACCCATATTTTTTACACAACGGACAAACACACTCAGTGACTCAACACGCTTCCAGTTCCAAGCGAGCGAAGCGGCGAAAACCTAACTCTGATGCCACCTTTCGGTGGAATTTTAAACTACGTCTGTGACGCGAGCGTTAGCGGCAATGTGTCAACGACAGTTTTGAAGTTCAGCGGGCGGTTTAATCACTTTGTGCTGGAGCTAATTAAGTCAAATATTTCTGTCAGTAGGTATGTCAATAAGATCATAAATAAATTTTTTAAAGTATATGATACACAGAGAGGTCGATTGCATTTATAATTCTTTCACTAATGCTGTATTCAATTACGAAAATACACGGAACTACATGCAATGATTCGCTACCAACAATACAAACAGTAATGTAACTATTGTTAATGTTGACTAATATGCAGTAACGGCTAGTGATTTTTTTCAGTGGTTAAATCTTTAGTGCTTACTTTATTCCGAATGACCTATAAAAGTATAAATATTGATATATATTGCATCTTTTTTATACTCATTTACATTTCATTCCCAAGCAAAAATTCTCGGCACCACCCAGTGCCCGGGGCATTGCCCCCTCCCCCTTCCTACGCCACATAGATCAGCCCCTGATTCTGGGTAAATGTTTGCTCTTTAAGTTGGTATGCATCATTACCCTGGATAGTTGTTTAAAATTGTATCCATATTTACTTTCGAAAAACGTGGAGGTTTCAATTGCAGTTTTCATTGTTTATTTGTCTACATCACGCTAAGTCTAAGTGCTTAAGGGAGATTGATCCCTGTCAGATCGGTTTTACGGTTTTTCTTATAAATCACGGAATAGATACGTTATTTTACTTTTTTCACGCTAACAAGGCATAGTTTATTGTTTCTTTCACTTTTTGGAATCCATATGACACTGTTTCTGTTAATTTTGTGGCCTCTGTAGTCGCTCCCGTAAATAAAGCAATTTTTCCTTTTCAGCTGTTTCCCGTTGCGAAATAATGAATATAATTTGGTTCCAGCAATTACAGAAAATCGATTAAGTTTGTACCTATACCTTGTCGTGACAAACATTTTGATACATCGACTGGAACAGAAGTTATCGAAAAGAAACAGATAAGTCCAAGGAGGTAGGGATCAATACCCCTTAAGAATGTTATCTGTATAAACACCTTACCGATACCAGCGCATTTAGCGGCAAAAGCTCAGTCAAACGACTAGCATCGAACTTCCAAACCTGCTGTAGAAGTATGCATACCTCGGGCTAGAAGTCACTATGGCGGGTACATACAGTGGTGCGGTTAAATCCGCGTGGTAGATAGGAATGTTCAAGAGAAAGGGTTGGGAGTTTACTGCCGCAGTATTGGCAGCTGCTTGCCGCAACAAATTTCCCAGCGCTGATAACGCAACGATGCCGTCCCCAGAGAGCCCTTCCTTTGTTCTCGCGCTGAGGAGAAACAAAGACATCCCAGGCTGTCTGAAAAAAGCCACGAAATACGAACAATCGTATCGCTGTTGTATTCCTGGTTGTGAGCGTCCTACTTGATTTCTTTCTGTCCGTTATGCATCCTGCGGCATGTTTCGAATATCAGTGTTACCGTGAGTCTATAGGCGGTTCGCGGTAAAGTGAGGACTTTTGTCGACCAACTTGCCGAAATTAATAATTAAATAAAAATACTTGTTGATGCCTCAGAAGCTGACTCACTATAGTATGGTACAATTTTTCACAGGTTGCTTAATTTTTTAAGAAGGAAAAGTAACAAGTGTTTCGAAAATTAAAAACGTATTAAATGTGTAGGTGTTTTTTTTTTTGCTCCAACTTTCTTAAAACCCTCAAATGATTGACAGACTTTTAGTTATAACCTGGTGACCGACAAAACCCTAACACGTCGTAATCATTCTGTTATGTTCATTGGTCTATGTTCCATAAGGCGTATCCCCGTAGTTTTACAGTTATTATGAAAATATCTCTTTTAAAGCTAATCAATTATCAAATCGAAGAATTCATACACAGTTTTGCGACAAATATATTATTATTTGTACCTAATTTTATTGGTAGCTCTAAACCTCAAAGTCTTAAGATTTTTACACCCAAATTAGGCTATCACAAATGTTGACAAAAATATTCGAAGTGAAATATTTTTTGCGAACTAATGGTGCATTATTTTGCAAAACACCTATATAAATAAATAAATAAATAAATAAATAAATAAATAAATAAATAAATAAATAAATATATATATATATATATATATATATATATATAGAGCTCAGCCAGTTTTCCCATAGTGGTATTTAAAAGTAAAAATTTGCACCTTTTCAGTTCTTATAAGCTGCAAAAACCAGTAAACGTGACGATATTAAAATATTCGCACTGAAACTACATGCCACAGGATATATTAAAAAAAAAAAAAAAAAAAAAAAAAAACATTACAAAATATTTTTGCATTTAAAAACATTTCTGAAATGTGTTATATTTTTTCCCCTCTTTTATATATGTTTTTAAAAATAGAAAATTATTTTGTAATTGATTTTAATGCAGGTCAGGCTGTAGCCCGTGACATGTAGTTTCAGTGTGATTTTTTTCATTTTATTATGTTCATTGGTTTTCGCGGCTTACATGAACTAAAAGCGTGCAAATTTTGACTTTGAAGCGCCGTTATGTAACAACTGGCTGACCTAAATATTTTATTACAAGAAAATGTAGTCTCAAGTTACGTCTACAAAAAAAACACTATTTCATACAAATATGAAATTACGATTTTCCCCACTTGGGAGCCCTTAAGTGGTTGCTTATTTATTTGCTGATATTGTTTTTCGGACATTCAGAGTTGAGGCCGTGTGTTTGGTTAATAATTTTACCACCACTAATTATGTATTTCCGGTTTTATAATTCTTTTTGTCAGGAGTGCGTAGCAATTATATTCCTATTACTGAATGTGAGAGAAGAGTTGATATACAGATTTAGAACAATCGTCCAAGCTAGACAAGAGCGGAGAGGTGAGAGAGTTTATAAGAGTCAAAGTTGCGTATTTTGAATGCTGCGCTGGTACTGGCCGGTTAATGGTCACGTGAGGAGTAAAGGGGCAATACCATTAGCTGACGCCAGCGCGCTTCACACTAAATCTGAATTAGTGAATATTCACTGATTCACGCTGATGGATGGAGCAGTTTTAAACCTTTTGAATAAGTGAAAATAGTTTCTGTTTAATTAGTTAATATTCACTGATTTCGTTTAAGAATGCCAACATCTCACAAGTGAATCAGTGAATATTCACAGATTTTTTCAGCTGTTTTCAAGAAACAGTTTTTACTTTTTGAATAAGTGAAAAATTACTGTAAAATATGGGAAATTCATTAATTAACATGTGGAATGTTGGCACTATTTATCGGAATCCGTGAATAGTCGCCGATTTCACAGTGGTTTCTTACTGATTGAATTTGTTAAAACTACTCCATCCATCGGCGAGAATCAGTGAATATTCACTAATTCAGTTTTAGAGTGTTTGAAGAGGATGAATGCAAGTTGTCGAGTCAAGTGGATGTGGGCGAGACGATTTGGGTGTTATCCTAACATTTTTATAGTAACAAGTGATGTGAAGCCTAAAGTTTTAACAGGTTATATTTCGTATGCATTTCTGTTAGCTACATTAGTGTGTTTCATATGTATTTCTATTAACTAAATTACAGTGAACATAGAGGAACAGGTCTGGACACTTGGAGTTGAAAATTGACCCTCGTATGACTGATTGGCACCACTGGCACTCTCGTGTTGTTTTAACATTGCGTAAATGGATCTACTAGGAGCAAGCAAGTGTCTTCATTACTAATAGTGCATTCAGTCATAAATGTGTCAACTCAATAGTATTGGTAGATAGGGTAGTGTCCAGACCTGTAATCTAAGAATCTTAGACCGTGGTAACGGTATAGTTGCAGAATGTTAACTTCCCTACGAATTACTTCTCTAATGCTGTACTTGCCATATTTTGTTTGCTTTGGAAGGTTTATAAATACTACTTCCTCTCCCCCTCCTACCCCAAAACTGTGTATTTGAGAGTTATTTTTGTATTAAAAAAATTATTGAGCTAACTATTTTTTTGTATTTACGTAAACATCATTCCGAAGAAAAAAAAATCTAAATATCTTAACTGATTGGGTAGATATCGTGGCGTGAATGAAAACAAATGTTGCACTTATTTACCCTTTCCGTGATCGAACATTGCAAAATCTTACCATCGCGTGTTAAAAACTTGTATAAGTATCCAATTTACCTAAAAAATTATGACAACAACCCACTGAGTTAAAGTAGTTCATTTAAAAACGTTTTTCATTCTTTCACACCTCGAAGAGTTCGGATTTAGAGAAGTCCTGAAATCTGTTTACGGCAATTTAAGTATTCATCATCATAAAATAAATAGCAAATCTGAATCTCATGGATTTATCTAAAACACATTCCGTTTCTTCCCCTCCCCCTTCCTCAGGATTCGAATATCAAACGTAGCTTTATCGACAGTTAAGACTATTGTATGGGCGTCAAATTTAAGAGGACATCGTGACGATAGACCGGTTATTTTAAAATATGTAGACGATTAACTGAAAACACCTTTCATCCCGTTTCATAACTTTTCACCTCCTTAGGTGTTAAATTTAGAAAATAACCATAAACTGAATTTCAAGCATTTTAGTAAGAATTAATTTTAAACAAAAATCGCGTCAATATCTAAAAATTCGGTGAGATCATCGATATGGGTCGATTACGAAACAAAAACATATTTTAGTTTTTTTTTTTACATTTTTGGAGACGAATTTGGAAAATATCCTTAAAAATACTTTCGGTCATTACGTAAACATCGTCTGAAGCAAACACCACTTCGATATCTCGACTGGTCCAATAGTTATGAAAGAATAATCGAAAACATATTTCATCTTTCAACCCCTTAATTAAAAACTTTCGAAATTTCTTGAAGTCCTACGTTAGGTATATATTTGTATACGTATCTAATTGAAGTTAAAACCACGACGATAGCCCATTGGGTTCGATCTGTACAGACGATTATTAAGAAACATATCCTCCCCATTTTACTATTTGCGAGTCGAATTTCGGAAAATCGAAAAAAATTGCTTTTTGGGAATTCACATCAGTATAATTTTGAAGTAAAAAGCAACTCTGTATCCTGAAGAGTTCGGTAGATATCGATAATTAAACAAAAACACAGTTCGGGTCTTTTCACCCCCTTAAAGGTTGAATTTATTGACCCATTGAAATAAAAGCCACGACGATAGGCCGTCGAGTTCGAGCTATGTAGACGAATCTTATAAAACACATTTCATTTCTTTTTACCCCCTTAGGGGACGAATTTCGAAAAATCCTTTCTTAACGCTCGCCTTCGACCTAAACGGAACTCACACAAAAGATATCACATTTCTAGGTCCAGTGGTTTGGGCTGCAGTTTGATATGTCAATCAGTCAGTCAGTGTTCTTTTTATGTATAGAGAGATAACTAGCTGTCCCGTTGCGGCTTCGCCCGCGTGTACTATAGGGAAGAATAACTAACTTTTAATTACGTATTAATTGATGGTGTTCCTATATTCTCTGTATATCTTTAATTTGCGAATTTCCATACATTGAGTTGTGTGTGTGTGTGTATGTATATATAAATACACAACCGTACGCAAACTTGGACGATAAGAGCATGCATCCTGAAATTACCTTTTAGGTATTTTGTAAGCTTCATTTTAAAGCAGAAACCACTTCGATATATCAAATGGTTCAGGAGATACGAATAATTTTCAATTTTTTTTTTTTTTTTTACGGTTTTCAAGAACGAATTTTGAAAAATCCTAAAATTAATTTTAGACATTAACATAGCAAAATTCTGATGCAAAGATCGCCTCGATATCATATAAGTGATTTAAGACAAATAGAGGATTTATTGAAAACACATTTAACGGCTTTTCATCCCCTTTCGACAAATCAAAAATTTATGAAAAAAGCATTTGCTTAGGC
Organism: Medauroidea extradentata; assembly: GCA_003012365.1. Classification (NCBI taxonomy): domain Eukaryota; kingdom Metazoa; phylum Arthropoda; class Insecta; order Phasmatodea; family Phasmatidae; genus Medauroidea; species Medauroidea extradentata. Next base: position 10,468 of record PNEQ01080842.1, read on the forward strand.
AATGTTACAGCATGACTGCGGGAACTTACATTACTGCAGCTCGTGACATCTTATAACCACCTCTTGAAGGCCGGGCACTGCCGTCACAGGCACACGAGAGCTTCTAGTTGGCGTGAATAATGCAGCTGGAGTAGGCAAACAATGAGAGGCATGGAGTGACTTCCTCGCTGGTGTTTATATACTATGCTTGTTCACATGCCGCGCCCGCGGCGGTGCGGGCTGCCTGAGCAACGAGTCATTTATAGTTCACTCGGGATAAAGTGAGCAGTACAATTTTAACCTTTGAAAAATATCACTAGCCGTTACTGGATATAATTCAGTATTATCTATGGTCCCCTTACTGCTTGTACGGTTGGCAGCGAAATTACGCAATATAGTTCCGTGTATTTTCCTATTTAAATACAACAATACCAGATGCGTCATTTAGGGCTGGCAAGGAAAAAAAAGGGGGGTGGGGGTTATACATTTAAGTGTGTCTATTTTTTTTTTTGTATTTTGTTATTTAAATAATGCTAACTTTAATAATAAAACTTTAGTTTCATGTGCTTAAGTTTATAATTTATACGAGCTTAATTAATAAAAATGATGCAACAAGGTCACTGTCGCCGAAAATTAAAATCTTGCCCCTCCTCCCCCCCCCCCACAAGAAAAACCTGAAATGACGTCCCTGAAAAATACAGAAATAAAGTCAACCAAAATCGACAAAATTTCATTTCACATAATTAATAAACTTGTTCTTATCAAACTGTATCGATTCATACTGACTATACAATTTGTCTTCCACACGCAAACATCAAGTGCCGTGTCCGGAGAGGTTAGGTATTTCCTGCCGTTAGCCGTCACGCGCGGAAAGATACGAATTGACTTAAAATAGAACTTTAGCAGGGGTTTTTTGAGTGCTCACTTTGTCCCGAACCACGAGCCACCTGTAAACAAGGTCGCTTCTACAGACCGAGTAATGTGGCGCAACGATAACACGTCGGACTCGCATTCGGGAGGACTCAGGTTCGATTCCTGGCTATGACCTTCCTGATTTCAGTTTCCAACATGTATTCACTTACCTCCCCTCCTTCTCCCTAACCGTCACCCCTCTCTTGCTTACTTGGTAGATGCATCCTTCACCTTCAGGTGCGTCATTACGAACCTAACCGCATTGCATTAAGTTAGTGAATGACACTTTGTTTACTTTATCATTAATATCTTGGCTTTCGGGGCTGAGCAGCGTCGTAGTGGTAGAGAGTAGAGAGTTACCAACTGTTGCGAGGCGAAACGTCGGTGTGCTCTATCACCAAGATGCGGCTTAACCCTGAAAGCGAAGATATTAACATCAACAATGGCCGCGAAAGCCTGCAAACATCTTTACTTTTATCATATACGTAACTAATGCAACGAGGTCATTGATAAACGATTAAATTTTAGTAGTTAGTCTCTCCATTTGATACGAAATGCGTATTTAAAGTTACTCTAAATAACGCACTAGTGGCGGAATTTGAAGGGCAAAAATTGTGGTTGCAGGTGGCGTGAATTTGGAGCGAATTGGGGGGGGGGGGGGTTCCAGTAGAATGAACACTCCGCACACACTTATTTTTAAAACTTCCATGAAATGTGGTCATTTATGATCGGGATTGTAAGCCCAGAGATTTATTACCCATTGTCCTTAGCGTGTAATTTTATAAACATCTATGGTCTGCGTATGTCTCATGACCACGGCCGTAGAAAAACAGGTCTGGACACTCGCCTGGAAACTTGAACCCCTTATTGTTTGGCTGTAGTTCACCAAGTTACCGAGAATATTGTGTTTTATTGGCGCTGATGTTACGGCGGTCGGACTAAACTCCGCCCACTTCCTTTCCGCTAAGATAAACAATTTATCAAAACGTATTTTTTATCAACTTATGAAACACTTTCTTCGCTCACAAATTTAAGAAAAGGCTCCAGCAATATTTATTTACTTTATAAATTTAACAATGGAAAAAAGTGGATGGAGTTTGAGTCCGACCGCCCGGAAAACAGCGCCAAAAAGTACAACAATCTCGTTAACTTGGTGAACTACAGCCAAACAACAAGGGGGTCAAGCAAAATACATTGTTAGATAAGCGAGTGTCCAGACCTGTTCTTCTACGACCGTGCTCATGACTGTGTCTTCGACCACCAAGTACAGTGGTCATTATAACCTATAAATCGCAGTCACCACAATAATTAAAATAAAACTAGGTTGCCGCATCTTATTTCATATAACTAAGCGGGCCTTTTGCAGTTATAACTGGAACGAAATATTATCAGAAGTGTAAGAAATACTGATTTAAATTGCTATATTATTTCTTTCAATTATAACTATGTACGGACCACCTCCCTTGGGGCCCTAAAATGCTAAAAAAATTAACTTTAAATCTGTACCTGCAAAATGGAGAAATGCCGCCCACTCCCGCCCTACCTACATAACCGCAAGTCTAGACCCTGCCCAGCATGTCACTCCAGACCGTATGTGTACAGATGTACAGCCAGGGCTGCCAAACTGTGTACTTCTATACACGAGCATTGAAAGAAGTGTATTGATGTAGGAATCACACCTGTTAACAGAGGGACAAAAGTCCAGACTGGTTGTTGGTACTACCTAGGTTCTTACGACATCTATTGAGTAGAAGTAACAATGTGTTGTGCAAAAGGAATATGATCTTTGCTACATTTACGATTACAGAAACATTATTGTTCGAAGAATCCAAATCCTAAACTAAATTAGACAGTTGTGCCGGTTTTACAGAAGTATAATTGCTTTAACCATACTATTCTTTCGTTAATAGAATTTGACTATTGTTTGTAACTCAGACATGTGGCCAATTATATGAGATAAACATGCCAACCACGGTCGTAGAAGAACAGGTCTGGACACTCGCCTATCTACCAACGTATTTTGCTTGAACCCCTTGTTGTTTGGCTGTAGTTCGTCAAGTTACCGAGAATGTTGTACTTTTTGGCGCTGTAATCCGGGCGGTCGGACTCAAACCCCGCCCACAATGTTTCATTCTTAACATTATAAAGTAAATAAAGATTTCTGGAGCCATGATTTTAAATTGTGAGCGAAGGAAGTATATCATACATTGATAAAAAATATGTTGTGATAAATTGTTTATCTTAGTGGGAGGGAAGTGGGCGGAGCTTGAGCTCGACCGCCCGAAATACAGCGCCAAAAATGTATAGCATTATCTGTAACTTGTTGAACTGCAGCCAAACAACAAGTGGGTCAAGATTCCAGGCGAGTGTCCAGACCTGCTCTTCTACGACAATGATGCCAACATACCGTACAGGTGAGTGGAGCGGGGATATTTTATTTAAGTAACCTCTTAACAGAATTCTGAAGGGTTGGTGGAAATTACATGCTGTGGATATGGCACATCAGTGGACGCAAGGGTTGTGGAAATTGGAGAACAAAAAAAAAGTTGATCCAAGGCAACGTTTGCGAAAATAGCGAACGTCCCCAACGGGAATTGGACCCTGATTGACGCGTGGCAATTACGTGAACGCGGCCTTCAACTTATGTAAGAAATGTGTGTAAAATCTAGATATATAGTTAGTGTTGAATGTGTGAATGCATTGCCGTGCAAGTTCATAACGTTAAGAATGCTTGTATCGCGTTAATTGTTGTTGTTAAAAATTCGCGTTTTACCTGTCAATACGAATGGCGGGGATTTATCGCGGTTAAAGTTGGCAAGTTTGCTAGGTTTCAGAGTAATGTGTTCACATTAGACGCTTCTGATTTCGTTACTGCAGTGAGTCACTGTTTGACTGGGCCAATGCATTGCTGTAGTTCTACGATTGGACGTCTGTAATTCGTCTGTAAACAGCTGGACGATGCCACATAACAGTCGTTCTATATACAAGGTGCAGGAAGCTACACTACGCTGGCAGAAAATATTCTCGCGGTTTTTCACAAATCTCCACCTATGAAGCTGATTTTGTATCTTCTTGTATAGTCGCTAACCAGTATGTATAAATTCACAGCCATAACTGTCCAATCTTCAATTAATTTCTGGCAAACTTTGGCACTGTTTAGTGGTATTTCCCCACATCGCGTCCCAACATTCCAGTTACATATAGAAAACCCCGACCAAAACACAACCACAATATAAATAATAAGCTTAGAACGTAACGGAGCATGAAAATTGGAACATGTCACAAAATCACGAGAACCTCTCATCATAAATCCCATTAATTAGCAGTCTAGAACAGCAAGGCTGTTGCGACTCTATCAAAAAAAATATTGTACTTCTGTAAATTATATGTCAAGAGTAATTTTTCTTGGTGCCCTCCAAACTTTTCATATGCCCGAGGTAAGTAAAGATTCTAATATGTGTAACAGGCTGTAGACTCATTGATGTCTTTCGGATAACCTATATCACAACGAAAGTAAAATATAGCCTAGCTACCTACAACATTGTACAGGAAATATATACAGGCGGTCCTCTACTTTGATACATTCAACTTTTTAACAGGCCATAATTTTATTCATCAGTCTTTGGTACCCATAATTCAACTTGCACACAGTGAATTCCGGTCGTCATACAATAACAGAAAAAAAAATAATGTCGAAAGTCGATTTTCCTGCCAGTCAACAGTATCGATTATACGTGATTTTCTGAATATGGACAGTCATTTGAATGCTTACTTACATGTGACTCAGTAACGTAAAACGGAGTTTAGTTACAAATTGATGTTAGTGAAGGACTTTTTCTAACAGAAAACTTTTAATAACATGCAAGTGTATCATTCAACTTTCCTACATTCAACTCCCATACGTTTTTCCAAGAAGACATTATATATGAAGGTAGAGAACTTCCTGTGTTGTTATGTAAGGAAGACAATAAATTAAGAAAAAAGGTTCCCAGGAAAAAAAGTACATATTCCTGAATTCGCAAAAGTTTCCATTTAAATATCCGCTTCGATTTCTCTCCGTGTTCTAAAGTCCCTAGTTCTCCTCGCCAACGACTTCGCCGTTAACTGACACGCAGTCGAAGAAACTTTACAACGGAACTCGGCTTCCAAGCCGCCTTTTCTCCGCGTCTTATCGAGTAACTGATTGCTAGTAATTTAGCGCTCTCACGTTGGCACACTTTGACGTGACACAAATGAGTTCTGCCCCTCCGGGTCCTTATTAATGACTTCTCTGGAATGAGCTGTCACTGGAGTTGACGCTCTGGCGAATGGAACTCGCTCCTCAACGCTCAATTCCTACAGGTGTATTCTACTGGAGAACAATTAAATTTGAATTTATCTCGAGGAAATAACCAGAGTTTGGTGCCCCCGTACGATTGTGTTTTATTTACCAGCCAAGAACTAAGTTTATAACTAGATGTATCTGAATGACAAGCCAAGCGTTATCAGAATTTACCTCGTCAACAGCAACTTTAATCTAAACGGTGGCAATTAATATTAACCGATGGAAAACATTGTCCGTGTGCTGGAAAAAGTTTGTGCTATTCATCAGCTTTCATATTTAATGACAAAGACACAGGGCCTTAAAATACATCATTTTAAACCGAAATTTAAATCACTGAAACTCAAGCCTCACGTATAAATGATTCCTGATTTAGTACCTTCTTAATTTACTTATGGAGCTGTCACTAGCTAATAACACAATGAGTTGCTTCGCATTAACATGTGAGCATGAATGATTTTTATACAAGTTGTTTTAATGTATATGCTTTCGCGTTATTTTTTTAACTTAAAAAAAAGTGTCGGCCTACCTAGCTTTTAGCAAACGGGTATTCAAGGTTAAAATTAACTACTTTGAAATACATAAATTTCAAAAGTAAAACGGTCAAATAAATGTATTCTACGTAAAATTTGTGCGGATGGTTACTGGTGTATGAGAAACATATATTCTTTTTTTATTTTTTTATTTATGTTTAACAAGAAAAATTAGCAGATACGTTGCTTTTTATTCTTAGTGTTGTATTTTTTCTTACGGGCGCCGCCTACTTACTTGTTACAGGCTCAGATATGACGGAGACATGAGGGCGACCTTGAAACGCTCATCAAATGCCTCATCGCCTCAACGAGCCAAGGTCTGGAATATCGTGCAAGGTTCCCGTTGAACAGTTTTTACTATGGGACGCTAAGCAGTGACCATTTTAATTTTACTGGTGGAAAGTATATAGCAAAGTTCTGTGCACATCGCGATCTGAATTTCATAGTACATTTTGAAGTACAGCAGTCTGAGAAGGCAGTATTTAGCCATGTTGGAGAGCTGAGAAACTGTGTTTTTAATGAGCATAGTGTCTTAACGATGAGGTTCCGACATTGTCTGAAGTTTCTTTTCGTGTGTTGGCACTCGTGGAATTGTTTCGTAGAAAACCTGTTTACGAACACACTGCAACGCATTTCAAGCGTGAGGTAGGCGGTCGCCTTAATACTGACCCCATTATACACATTTAGTTTGGAAATACTTGTATTTGAAATTGATCTATTGAGAAAACATTGTTTTCTCATCTAAACTCTGTGGTTGTGCGCTAGGTAAGCAGTGTTACACAGATTTAAAACAGCATACAATTAAGTTAATATGACTTATATATACTTAAACCCGAATAACTGTAGTATAACAACATTTTTGCAAGAAAAGCATTACTTATATTATTACAGTATTAATTGAATTTAAATAACTATAAAATGGCCGTGACAAAATACATAAATAGAATAAAACTACACGCACTTAAAACAAACATAAATAATAAATCACGTCAAATTTTGACAAATTAGACAGAAATACGTTAGCCTGCTAAAAATATAACGAAATAAATTAGTTAAAACCACAATATACAAATGTTTACTATTTTTTCGTGTTTTACCCGTGACCGTGGCAAATCAATTCCGATTTTCGTTTCTAGCAAACTTGGCGGACGTTGCCGAGGTATTTCTCGGTGTGCTACCGTTTTATGCGTCGTTTCATTTCATTCATTTAAGATTCAAACTCGTATCGTCCGTCATCATCGGCCAAGAACTTGCTGTTAGCGCTAACGACACTTATGTACACTTCCTCTTATATAGATTGAAACTGGCCGGAGTGTGTCGATTTTTGTGTGGTCGTAGGTGTAGCTATACGTAAAGTGAATGTAGTGACACCATGACAATCGATTTTAAATTGCATACTTAATATAAAATCAAAATATACATGATCTTTTATTGTTTACACACAGTTTAAAGTTTCGAGAGTTAATAAGTCGTCAGCAAGTTCTTTGAGGCGAAGCCCGCGGATCAGACACTCAGAAATAGGACCAGAAGTATTCATGGCCTTCATTAAGGTACCGTTACAGCATTCCCCTGTGTCTATTGACAGTGGAAAATTAAAATCAGCATGCCGTGACAAGAATTAGTAGGTAATTGTTGCTGCCAACATTTATAATTAATGAGTAGAAAAAGGTCTTATTATTACGCTTTCATATTATTCAAACTCCTGTGGTTTAGCCGTTCTGATTTTTATAATTATTACTTGATGATTGTCACAGCGAGAGTCTATTTAAGTTTTAACAATATTATCTGTGCTAAAAATGAAAAATTATATGACATATCATAGAATTACGAGTCCATCGCAAAATAATACACTTTATCAGAGAGGCATAATTATATGATAGTGAAGGCGATTATTGGGACGGTATTAGTTCAGTATGTCTACTGGTGTTCCTTACTCGTCCAACTTCTCGTCCACTGAAATCGGTGAACATGTCGTAGGATTGACTGCTGGAATCCGCAGTGTACACCTACCTGAATATAACCAAGAAGTTGAAAACATGCTAAGAGTACACATTTATTGGCCCATCCTTGTGTACTATGAATGGGCTAATGGTTAAACCCAGTTTCTCACCCCATACTGTGAAGACCGCTCAAGTATAAGAAATGTATACTCTTAAGAATGAGAGATAGTCGCCATCTTGAATTTTAGTATTTTGTGTCATAACTTTATTCTGGGTAAATTTATACAACTTAAACCTAACTACAGAATAGAATACATATTAAGCAAATTTTAGACATGATAAATATTTATTTTCCGTAACTATTGTTGCAGATCGAATTCCAGTTAAGGGCTTGTTCCCGAGTTTTTTTCAGACTAGTACCAATAACTCAAAAAATGTTTAACGAAAAGTTTTGAAAAAATTTGAGTCAATGTGCAATCACACAATACACAATACTATGGACGCGTTTTTTAAAAATAATGTACCATTCGCCAGCAAAAAAATAATTTCCTTCATTTTTGCTTATTTTCACGACGAAAAACTTGGTAATTTGGGTAATGAAATCTAAAAAACCGTTCAGTATCATTCTACAAAAAAATTCAGCTACAAATTATAACATATAAGTGTCAAAACTGTACAGCGAAATGTTGATATGAGTATTAGGTAGCAATAAAAAAAATATTTTCGAAATCACTGCAAAACTCCGTAACAAGGCCTTAAGAAAATAATAAGAATATTCTAATTGCATTTTGATCTGCAACAACAGTAACATCAAACAAAGATTTATGATGTCTAACATTCCCTTAATATGTATTCTATTCTGTAGTTAGGTTCAAGATCCAAAAATCTACCTAGAGGAAAAGTTATGACACAAAATACGAAAATTCAATATGGTGACTATCACTCACTCTTAATACATTTCGAAATTCTTGGTTCTTTACAGGTAGGCGTAGACTGTAATATTCCAGCAGGCAATTCTACGGCATGTTCACACATTCCGGTAGATGAGATGAGGGACCGCGCGAGTAACGTACAACAGTACACATACTATCATAATCCTAATATATAAAATGAAGTGTCCTGACTGACACACTCACTCACTCACTCACTCACTCACTCACTCATCAACGCACAGCTGGACCTAGAACCATGAAATTTTGAGGGAAGCTTCCCCTTGGCCCGTAGGCACCCACTAAGAATGGATTTTATGAAATTCCATGAATAAGGGGGTAAAACGGGGTTAAATGTATTTTCAAAGAATCCCTGATATCTCATTAACTGTGAAAGCTATCATAACTTTTTAAACTTCATATTATTTTCCAAAGAAATGCATATTTGCGAAATTTTCGATTTTACGAAATTCCAAAAATAAGGGTGTAATAAAGCCGTAAAATGTGTTTTTCATTAATCCGTGATTTCTCCTAAACCATTTCAGATAGTAAGGTAATTTTTCTTTAAAATTATACTTAAGTAAATATCTAAAAATGGTTTTTAGAATTTATCGAATTTCATCCTTGAAAGTTCTTAAAAAAATAAAACGCGTTTCTTATTAATCACACTTATCTCCTAAACCAGTAGAAATATTGAAATGGTTTTTGCTTTATAATAAATCTCACGTAAATATAAAAAAAGTTGTTTCAGGATTTTTCGAAATTCATCCTTGAAAGCTGTTAAAAAAATAAAATGTGTTTTCAAATAATCATCTGTACCGCTTACACTTTACCCGTTGAGATATCGAGAGGATTTTTTCATAAGAATGAAGCTTATGTAAATATCTATAAATAAAATTCAGGATTTTATGAAATTCGAAAAAAGAGAATGATCACGAACAAATAATTCAACAGTTGTTTCTTTTTGCCAACTTTCTCATAAATTAAACCTCTTTGGACTGTAGCCACTACATACGAAAGAATTATCACGGCCTGCCTTTAAGCATTCACTCAGGTATTGTATAAAGTTTGCGGTGTGGGAGGGGTGAGGTTACGGATTCGTATCCAGTGCAAGACTTTGCGGTGGGAACTATTATGACATCATACGAGCATATTGCGCGCCCTATTTGCACTGAGCTAAGACAATTTATAGTTCACTGTTATTGAGTACGCTAGCTGTTAAATGGTTTCATCACATATTTTATCCAAAGTTACTGTTTACATTACATAATTTCACGCGGGCAAAGCCGTAGCCGGCCAGCTAGCATAATATATACAGAATTGAAAATAAAGCAAAAAACCAGCAACCCCAACAACGTACATGATGCCCTACCTTAAGGTGGGACAACCCACGTCATAATAGGATAAGTTTACTAGTTCACTACCTTCGTTCCCGATGTATTTGTTTACCACGGCGTGGCCTAGGATATTACTTTGTCGACGTGCAACATTAACGAAATCTTACTATTAAGATGGTCGTCTGGATGACCATGTTTTTCGTTATCAAAGGCCTAGAAGTGCGTAAGCAGTTCAGACGACACAAAACACGCTTCACTCCTTCCCCTGGCCTCTAAGGCGCAAGTCCCTTAAACTAGCTTGCTGTCTTCTCGTCGACAAACTCGCTTCTATGAGCCATTCAGCCGTGATCATATCATTTCATGACGTAACACTTTTAATAATGGTGACTATATAATTTGATTGTCATACCTAAAAAGGACCGAAGAAACACACATTGTCGCCACTTTCAGAGCAGTGAAAATAAACTTTCGAGATAAATGTAGGATATGAAATGTGCATAGGCACGTGGAACTTTCTATAAATCATATTCTTAAGGGCGCCGCTTACCTGCGCACTAGAGGCTAAGAAATTACGGAGCCATAAGGGCGACCTTGAAGCGCGCATATAATGCCGCATCGCCTCAACGAGCCAAGCTCTGTGAAATAGTGTGCAAGGTTCCCGCCGAACCGTTTGTACTATGGGATACTAATCGGTGATCATACAATTTTACTGGTGGAAAATATGTAGCAAAGTTGAATGCGCATCGCAGTCTGAGATTTACATACATCCGGTTAGTACGTTTTGAAGTACGGCATCTGAGATGATTATTTTTAACCATTTTGGTGGGCTTAGAAACAGGTTTTTATTTAAACGAGAGTAGTGTCTTAAAAATCAGGTTCCGACCTTGTCTGAAGTGTGTTTTATTTTCGTACGTTGGTACAATGGACACACGTAGAATTGTTTCGTAGGAAAAACCTGTTTTCGAACACACTGCAACACATTTGAAGTTTGAGATAGTCGGCCGCCTTAATCGCGCATCACGTATGCACGCTTAGCAGTTTTCTAATACAATTGTAAAGAATGAAGATCTGCATGCCGCAAGGCTACCTGGGCTGGCGGCCTGTATCACTTTACACGAAGAAGTTTGTTTCTATCTCATTTCATAATAGTATCCCCGACTGCTAAGGCCTTATCAGGTAATGAGACGATGGGCAGAGGAAATGTCGTGAAAAAGCAATCAGTGTTAATTTAAATCATCCGTGGGATGCATAAAGTATATTTGCATTTGGAATAAAAAATATAACCTCTCCGAGTCCCTTCCACTTCTTCCTTGACTGCCACAAGAAGCGGCTGTGCGGCATCGGTATCCTCGAAGGCAATAACGACCGGCAAAAGAGTTTACGAAGCGAAGTCTTTGAAGTCGCCATGCGATGCGGAGGAATTCCCAGAACTCATTTCCTTCTGTCATCTACCTGCAGCTCGCAGTCAGTCGTCTTGGGCTGTCTTCATATCCGTTTTATTTACTCCCTTAAGAACCGTAAACTAGGAAATTCTACTTCCTTTCAACTATCTGTCCATCTCTCTCTATCTCCCTCTCCCTCCCTCTCTCTCTCTCTGTGTGTGTTTCTCATTCTTTAGCATTCGTCCTACCAGCATTATACACTTATTATAGGTTCTCAAGTGGAATTAGTGACAACAATTTCAAATTTAAAAGCATATCCAAAGCTCAAAAGAAAAAAAATTGAAACCAGAATATTATTTTCAGTTCAACACTTCAGAAAAGTACTGTATTTAAGGCCACGATCTTTAATTTATTTCAAACACTTGCAAATAACTCGAATATTTTTTAACCAAATGATTTGAAAAAAATTTCAGACTATATACAGTCATTCGCTACACAATTTTGCCAGAGCGTTTTTAAAACAAATGTACTGTTTGCTAGCAAAAAAATTAATAATTTTGCTTCATTTTGGCATATTTTGACAACAAAAGTTATGAAATTTCAGGGGCAAAATTCTAGAAACCCGTTTGATATATTGCAAAGAAAAATTCAGACACAAACTATGATGCATAAGTGTTAAAACTGTACGACTGAATTTTTGATATATGTATTAATTAGCGTTTAAAATATATTTTATTTTCGAAACCACTGCAAAACTAAAGAGCGAGGAAACAGGATTAAGGGCCCAGACTATTAAATTCGCAGCTACAAAGTTTAAAATAGGGAATCATCGTTATTTTTTATTTACTACCTAATTTATTAATTTTGCATACATACTGGCAGAACCCCGCAGGCATAGTACTGCCCCCAATGCTAGGCAAAACACTACCAACTGGGTTAGTTTGCAAATATACTATGAAAAGATCTCCGATGTTATGTATCTAGAGCCTGCGTCCCAGATCATCCGAACACTTTTGAAGCTGGCCCACAGTAGACATAGCACGATACACTGTAAATATTGTTTGCAAATATTACACGGCACTTATTTGTAGTTTTATGAACCTTTGTAAACGTACAAAAAACTCCTTATAAAATTATTTGTTTATAAAGTTAAAACGTTTTTTTTTTGAAAAAAAAAAATCCTTAGGAAGAATTTTGTACTCTTCCAAAATCATAAATTTGTCGCGAATTATATATTCATGTGCAAATCAGATCCTCGAGAATGCATTTTTTCTAGAATAAAGTGAATATTCAGAACTAATTGTACTAGTATGAGACAGTTATGTTATTGAACTGTACATATTCAATGTAGCTAAGCGAAAATTTTCAGGTTCAAGATATGGTGCGTCTACTAAGGTATTTTTTAATGAATACTTGTAAAACTTATTTGTTTGAAAGATATTTTTTATAAATAACTTCTTCTCGTGATCGGAACGAAATAAATAGCCTATCTAAAATCTAATTTTTCTTTATTGTAAGTACAAATACAAGTCTTTATATTTTAATTTTACAAACATGTACGTTGTGTTTTTTACAAAAACAACCTGTATAGTTTAAAAGAAATTTCTTTGGCAACTTGGTTTCCAAAATTTATCGTTGGAAATGTACAAAAAAACTAGTGTGCATTTTGCACAAACGTTGTTCCTAACAGACGTCATAATTATAAGTGCAAACACGAGAGGTGACGTGCGCAATTGTGTTGGAGGGCTCTCTGTTAACGAGCCAGCGTGGGGAAGGTTGTTGAAACCCGGGAGGGGGGAGAGAGGAAGAGAGGGTATAGGTTGGCAGGAGTGATCTCGTGACGCTGCGGAACAAAACAGCCAATCAACAAATACGCACGCACAGTTGGCAATTATCGTGCGCTGACCAGCGAGCTAAGGTCAGTCAGCATGTCAACATTTTTATTAAGGCCATACAATTCGTTTATCTTGTTATATGAAAGAAATTAAATTCCATACAAGCGGACATCGTTCTTGTACAAGAAGATCAGCATCTTGTAGCAAACTTGTATGGTGTGAACGACCACCGACGCACCGAGTATACTAGTGACTACCATACAAGGGCTTGTATACTAGCTAGTTGGTGCGGGATAGGGACCACGGTCTTATAATTACACGTCTGGACACTAGCTTATCTACCAATGCTACTGAGTTGACCCCGTTATGACTGAAAGCACCACTAGCAATGAAGTGTTGGTATAACATTGTAATATAGCGTCTTACTAGCAGCTCTCCTAGCAGCTCCGACATGAGCGTGCTCCTTGTAGTCCCATTTACACAATGTTAAAACAACACTAGAGTATAGGTTGTTCGGGATAAAGTGAGCACTAAAAATTTTACCTTTGAAAAATATCACTAGCCGTTACTGCGTATAATACAACATAGACTATAGTTGCCTTACTGCTTGTATGGTTGGCAGCGAAATTACGCAATATAGGTCCGTATATCGTCCTTTTTAAATACAACAATACTAAAACAAAATCAACCGAAATCGATATAACTGTATATATATATAATTAATGAACTTTTTTTTTTACCAAACTGTATCGATTAATACTTACAGCATTTTTATTTTAAACGCGCAAATATAAAGTGACGTGTCCAGAGAGGTTAGATATTTCCCGGCGTTAGCCGTTACTCGAGGAATGATACGAATTGGCTGAAAATAGAACTTTAGCAGGGCTTTTTTGAGTGCTCACTTTATTCGGAATGGCCTATATCAGTGGCGCCAACCAATCATATGAGGGTCCATTTTCAACTCCAAGTGTCCAGACCTGTTCCTCTATTGCCGTGGTTAGGGTACTAGCTAGAACCTAGTAAGTGTTCGCTTTGTTGTACACTTTTGATGCTAATTTTCGTGAACAAAAAAGACGCCCGTTTATACTGGCCTTAAGGGCTTGTTCCCGAGTTTTTTTCAGACTGGTGCCAATAACTGATATATTTTTTAACCAAAAGTTTTGAAAAAATTTGAGTCAATGTGCATTCACACGATGCACAATACTGTGGACGCGTTTTTTTAAATAATGTACCATTCACCAGAAAAAAACATTTTCCTTCATTTTTGCTTATTTTCACGACGAAAAACGTGGTACTTTGGGTAGTGAAATCTAAAAAACCGTTCAGTATAATTCTACAAAAAAATTCAGCTACAAATTATAACATATTTGTCAAAACTATGCAGCGAAATTTTTATATGAGTATTAGGTATTATACTACGCCGATTTACATTACAGCGCTATGAAAACTGGAACTTGCTGAGACGAGATCGTGCACTGCAGGGTTTGTAGTTCACATAGCCAAGCAATTCTTACACTATGATACAAAGTCTTAGGGAAAATATATGAAAATAGCTTCGAAATATTTGTTGATTGACGAGTGGGCAACGGCATCTTCACCAGTAGGAAGCAAGTAGTACGACAGTAATAAGTCATTAATACACTTGCAAAATGCTTTTACAATAGAAAAAACAACGTATTCATAAGAAATTTGTGTGTGTACGTGCATGTGCATGCGTGTGTGAGGGTGTTTTTGTGTCTTGCGTATGTGTGTGCGAGTGAGGGTATACAGGTTGTTACAAAATTGCATGTCAGTATCATTTCGGGGAATAGTACTCGTATCAAGAGGAAGAAAAATACGATGTATACATAGGCCTGAAAACGCAGCACCGCTACTCTACTACAAGTATCGTGACTTACAGTTAGATCCCATGAGTTTTGATAAGAATTCTACAACAATTTGTTCCAATGCCTTGCGCTCACATCTGCAGCTCTGTTTCATGGCTATTGGTGGAGTGTATTAGTGTAGAGGCATCATTCATTTGACTGAGCCAATCAGAACAAGGTTACTGCGACACCATACGTATGTGATTTGCAGGTAGAACCCCGAGAAGTTGAGAGTTAAACACATCCATAACTTACAATGAAGCTGAGCTACATATGTGCACATAAGGCATTGAAACAAGTTGTTGCAGAATTCTTTTCACCAAAAATCGTGGGCTCTACTTACAGTTCATGTCGTGTGGGTTGGATCAAGTTACTGTCGAATATTACATCGGACGATGCCTATATTTAATTGGACGGTACTCTGTAAAATAACTTCCTGAAATGTTTAGGAAGTTATTATCCCAGACGCAGTATGGGACAGTTACCATACTTTCGCCTTGTAAATATGCAAACTTTTACACTTGTTGCAATACAAGTCTGGTAACTTCAGTATACATTTGACTGTTTTATAAAGAGTTTAGGAGTACTACCATGGGTGTCTGGGAAACTATTCTACCATACCTACTTTCTTTGCGTTCCTGTACGCACGTTTGGTAAATTTACAAACTAATTTTTAGAGTGTGCGACTAGTCTGGTACGTAGTACCGTAAAACGGGGTTAATTTGACGTTGCGGGCTAACTTTGACCACTCAAAATTATGGTTTTTATATTGTTTAGTGACGAAAGTTTCAAACATTAGCTATAAGGAGAAAAGGAATTATTTTAAATACTCGGCTCAGATTATCTGTTTATTTACCAGATAACCAAAAAACTATTATTTTGAATAGTCAAAGTATCCCCGAAAATGTCAAAGTAACCCCGGTTTACGTTAGCTTCAGCAATGGCATTCCACAATATCACGATCCAGCCCAGTCCCTGATATTTGGCGGGTTCAACGACCAGTAAGCTGGACTCCACAGTCCTGTGTGTGTCCTCAGTTGAATCCACGAAATTTCCGGGACTCTAATAAAACTGTGAACTGTAGAGATGAAATGGTGCATTTTTGGACCAAACTTCAAATAATAATTTTGCTCCTGTAAATGTGAGAACTGTTCCTCAAAATATTGACGTGCTGGTTTACAACATCTTGTGTGTTTGTGTGTACATTATATTGTTCACTATTAGTGAATAAAATAAAATTTAATCCGCTTAGTCCATTTCTGCACACTGCCTGTTGTTGCGACTCATCACTTTAGAGGAATTTCTCAATTCGAATAGAGTGGCAAAAATATGCATGGACTTATGCTATTCGACGAATGTAGCCTAATCGCGATTGACGCAGACTCAAGTAAGTGAAATGCTACCAAACACTGGAGAATGTTTCTGTATCCGCACACTCGCGTCTTACGTGCCAACTCGCGAAGGTACGAGATCAAAACTTTAAGAAATTCCGAACTCATTTACTGTCATAATTAAAGTTACTTGCAGATTACGCTGACCGGTATCGACACGTCCACCCTCTCTTGTGGAAGACGATGGAGTACCGTAACTACCAACAAACCTTCAAACCAACCAACGCCTTCCGCGGCAAAAATCGTACAGTTTTAGATAGTTAGTAGGAATAATTAGTAGTAATAAAATGGAAGCTACACCTAAATACTTGTTAATACATCGCCAAGCACCGAAATGCAGTTTAAATCCCAAAATGAAACGAACTCACCAAATCTGGTTTTAAAATCTTAAACATGTACCATTAAAAAAATTTATGTACTGATTGATGGAAAATATATTGTCTAAATTTAAAAACATGAAGTCATATAATTAGGAGTCCTGAAAACAGATTAAGCCTGCAGCCGTTACTTAAAGTGATGTACAGTCCTTAATCAGTGTATTATTTGTGAAGTGCTTACTCTCAGTAACATAGTTGTCTATAAGTTGTGTTACTACTTAACACAGATATCTGGTTAAGTATGCGTTTTTATTGGCAGTAACACCGGAATAAAAAATGTTAAAACCTGAAAATGGAAAAATAAAACTATAATATATTGTCCCTACTAGTTATTTTACAGTGTATTTACTGCAAGCGTGACCCACAGGCGAATGCATCGCCCGTGGACGTTACAAGTATTGCAGAAACATGACTGATGCTGAGCGTTGAAGAGGAAAAATGAAGCCGTGGAGGGGGAGGGGAGGGTTGATGTTTGTGAAACAGGCTGGACTGTCCCGGGGCAGTAGCCCCACGCACGATGCACATCAATCTGACGTCATACGGGACAACTACCAGTCGTATATCATGACACTGCCCTGGGGAATTGGAACATTGTGCAGAGAGAGATCGAGTCAGGAAGAGATAAAGAGAGGGTAAGAGAGAGCTGGAGCAGGAAGAATATGGCTCGTTACACTAGGAAGGACGAAATATCTCCTTTAATTTTATATATTGTTTGCTTAGCATACTTTCCGAAGTAAGATATGCTTCCTGTGTGTGTGCTTTTTTATGTGTGTGCAGGGTCATGTATCTCCCCTCATCATCCATCTCTAAAGAAAAAAATGTAAATCCGTGGACCGAATATCATGAAACTTGGTACACGCTACTGACTTGACTTTTATCCGTTTTATTCATGATGTGATTCAATTTATGCAACAGTGGCCTTCGAACTGTCCTCGGCCATCTTAGATAACCGAGGATCCATTTCCCCAAATTTCATAACACTCGTTTTATAAATAGTGGGCCTCTATAGTAAGGTGGCCTGACTTTCATATAGTTTGTTAATAATACTGCATTTATACTTTCAAATTGGCTGCTATTTGAACATTTCTTGCTCAGTTAAGATATCTAAGTGAACCCATTTTTCGGATTTCATCAAACTCTGTATACTTGTAGTAATTAGTACAGTGTCATGACTTTTTTTGACGTGCCGTATTTATTTAATACGAAAGGTGCCCGTTAACATTCTGATCAATTGAGATATCTAAGTAAATACATCCCCCCCCCCAAAAAAAAAAAAAAAAATTCGTCAAACGCGGTGTACACATAGCACTTAGCAATATGACTTGACTTTTATGTATATTGTACATGCTACTCAATATAGGCCTTACTTATATTTAAGAAGTTGTGCCCATTTGAAAAGTGGTTGATTGCATGACGAATCTGCGACACAAATTTTTAGAATTAAAAATTCGACATGTGCGCAGTAATTAGTAGTAAGTCGTTATTTTTATAAAGTTTCGATCATACCGGGATTCGTATTATCAAAATAGTGGCCATCGTAATAGTTATTCATTACATGATCAATATGAGGAAAATTTTTTCAGAGTTTTATTAGGTTCATTGTGTAGTACCGTAAAACGGGATGATTATAAACACTGGGGTGAATAGAAACAAAATTAGAAATGAATTCCTAGGTTACACCTTTTGATTAGAAAAACTTTAATTGCTCCAAAATTACTGTTTGCAATATTTTTTAACTTACCTACCTAAAAACAGAATTTATACCGAAAATTTAGATTTAAAATTGTGTTTCTATTCACCCCAGTGTTTCTAATTACGCCGTTCTACGGTACCTAGCAAGGTCACGTGGTTTTGTGTTTTTGTTCGTGCGAAGTATTTAATTAGGAAATTGCGAGTATTGGTCAGTATTGGACGCTATTTAATATACTGAGAACTATCTGATCAATACAACCTTAGTTTTAAATTTGGACTATCTGTCCCTGGATGCGTTGCAGTTCCTATTAATTCTGCTCGGTACGCCATTGTTTTTCCCACCTTCTCCGTTTGGCGCACACCGCCTCCCAAACCAGAGTTTTTTTTGGCAGAAATCTTCGCGGGAGCACACGCAACACACTAAAGTTTATTTTATTTAGGTATCCCGTTCTGACACTCTACCCAACACGGCTCCCCCTCCCTTCCAAACACCGCCTTGGCAACTATTCCCAATTGTAATTTCTTTTTTTGAAGAAACCTTTGCGAGCGTACTACGCACAACTCGCAAGTTTCATTGCAATTGGATTAATGGTGAAGGAACTCACAGAAGGCGAACAAACAAAAAAAAGTCTATTTTTATAAATTATATTAGACTTTTCATCAAGAAAGAGTTGGATATGGGAGAGTGTGTTGTTATATATCCGTCCTTTTTAATAAATAAAGACTTTATGCCGTATATTTATAACTATCAAGCCGATTGTATCACCAACAAATCATTACCACGAAATAAGAAGGCAGCCAATACTCTTGTCTGAAGAAACACATGTACTCACAATTCACCAGATATTTAATATTCATTAGATTATTTTATTTTCACGGATTACTCAATATTTTTAAAAATCTATTATCTTGCAAAATATTTGTTAAACATTTTTTGTTCATGGTGTGACGGTGTACAGTAACTACAAGTAGCGTGAGAACCCAAACTGCCTCAAGTAACTATATTTTCCAATGACGGAGAACGCTTGGGGACGCGGTGGCTGAGAGGTCAGACCTCTCGCCTTCCACCAAAACGATCCGGGTTCGATTCCCGGCGGGGCCGGTCCCCGGATTTTCGCATGTGGGAATCGTGCCGGACATTGGCACTGGTCGGCGGGTTTTCTCGGGGATCTCCCGTTCCCCGCGTCCATTCATTCCGGCGCTGCTCCATACTCACCTCATGTCACCCACAACCAGCGCTAAAGACCTCGATGTTAAGCGCTGACCAAAAATATTTCACTCACGGAGAACGCTGTTGTAGGTTCCTAACATTCTTATCTGTAGGACAAGTTATTACGTTCCTTTTCCCTAAGAACTGCAATCAGTATTTGGCTGTTTTATCACGGACCACGTTTCTGAATCAATATTTGTTGGCTTACGAAAGTGTTTACAGTTTACATTGTATAACACAACAGCAATAAAGATGTTTTGTTCGTTTTGTCACTTAGTGCGTTTATAGTAAAATTCCGGACTGGATTCAACATGGAGTTAACCTAATGTGAAAGTGAACTGATATAAGCTTATAGTAAAATTTTTGATCCACATTGGCACGTAAACATGAAGTGAATACGGACTGAACATTGGGTAGCGGCATAGTTTTCCTAAACATTGAACTACATGAGATTTTTAAATGTTTGTTGCAATGGGAGTTTACAATTAGAATTTATTGGTTTGAGGACATTCGCCATTGCTCATGTTTTGCTGATCAAACCTGTGTTGAATTATAAAGTACGAAAACTAACAAAAAACCATGAAACACACACAAAAATAAAAAAGCAATCCAAGAGAATCCAATAATTATTATATTAGACAGCAAAGAATTCTTCGTTGTGTAATATAATAATTATTTTAAAAAATCTGACAGAAATCCTTTGTGATTGTTTTTTTTTTTTTGTGTGTGTTTTATATTTGTTTTTTTCTTGTTCGTTTTCGTACGTTGTAACTCAACACAGGTTATATCAGCAAAACATGAGTAATGGGGAATGTCCACAAACCAATAGCCTACATTCTAAATGAACTACATAACAAACAACTGTCAAAAATCAAGAGGTGAAAATTGTTTGTATATTTTGTTTGAATTTATTTCTCGAAAATGTTATTTTAGGTATTTATTTTACACTTCCAATTATTTTTATAACATAGAACAGTTTTTATTTAGCTAGCCCAGGACGATTATAACCTCTTAATAGAGAACGGGAAAATTCGCGGATTCGCTGACGTGTACGCTAGCCTCCAAGAATGTATGTGCACTCAAGCAAACATCAGCTGTTCATTAGCTGCTCGCTGACGCAGTGATATGGGCATGCATTTAGTGCAATTTTTATAATTGGCTCAGCTACTTCCAGGAGGCGTCAAATATGTCACGTGCCAATTACGAAAGTAACATGAACTTACAGTTATTGGAACAATTTGCAATGGAGTACGTCCAAGAAACTGAATCCGGTCATGCACTCCCATTGCACAGTTCTTTCAAAGATCACTGGAATTCTAGCTTCTGCCTAAAAACCGCTAATTTTTCAGGTCCCTACCTCTTACATAACCAAAGGAACAATTCAATATGGCGGCCGCGCCGTCTTCGATCAGTTCAGTCCGATGAGTGTTTATAGTAAAATGTTTCGATTTGGATTCTACATTGCAGTCCACCTTGCCGACTGGACTGAGTCATTCCACTCCTACTTCAGTCCAGTACGAGTGTGTTTATAGTAACATTTCAATTCTTATTTCTCAGTTCACTCCAAGTTGAATCCGGGTTGAAATTTTAGTGTAAACGCACTACTGGATACTGGTATTGAACCAATTCTTTTATACTTTATTATTTTCAATTTATTATACGAATGACTATGAATTCTTCCTCCTTTGGAATGGACTCTCTTTATTTCCTAAGATTGCTTACCAAACACTCAAACATCTAATATTGTTACAAGTTTGAGAGCACAGAAACTTTATATGTGGGCAATTCCCATGAGTTCTTTGGGATAGAGGTCTATAATTACAAATAAAAGAGTTAAATTAAGTAATGGATTTAATAGCTCACAAAGCTACGAAATACACAAAACAGTAATCAACTAGAACTCTCACAACACAATTAGTTATGCACACAATTACTCCTGTGTCACAGACACGTTAATTAACTTTGACAATTAAAGCACAAGAAAAGTCTACCATCAATTAATTAAACACTATAAATCACAATAAAATTCAGTCATATA